>BMAU01005160.1:0-46163 GCA_019973935.1 Trichonephila clavipes | reverse complement strand
TCTGGTCTCATATTTGCGAAATTCCGGTAACTTTTTTTTAATTGAAAGATGATCTTTAAAAAACCCGCCGCTATGAAGCTGAGCCAACTTATCGACGAATCGGTGACCAAGCCAATCACTTTTTTTTTTTTAGCCTTAGAAACTTACCAAAATGACCAATTTAACCCGAAAATTTAGCAGAAATCTAAATCTGGTCTCAGATTTAAGAAATTCCGGTAATTTTTTTTTAAAATTTAAAGATCATTTTTAAAAAAACCGACGCTTTGACGCTGGACAGCCGTTTACCGACGATTCGGTGACCAAACCAATCACTTTTTTAGCCTTAGAAACTTACCAAAGTGACCCATTTAACCCGAAATTTTAGCAGAAATCTAAATCTGGTCTCCGTTCTGCGAAATTTCTGTAACTTTTTTTTAAATTGAAAGATCATTTTTAAAAACCGACGCTTTGACGCTGGACAGCCACTTACCGACGATTCGGTGACCAAGCCATTAACTTTTTTTTTTTAGAATTAGAACCTTACCAAAGTGACCCATTTAACCCGAAATTTTAGCAGAAATCTAAATCTGGTCTCCGTTTTGTGAAATTCCTGTAACTTTTTTTAAATTGAAAGATCATCTTTAAAAAAACCGACGCTTTGAAGCTGAACAACCAACTTATCGACGATTCGGTGATCAAGCCTATAACTCTCTTTTTCCACCCTAGAAACTTACCAAAGTGACCCATTTAACACGAAATTTTACCAGAAATCTAAATCTGGTCTCCGATTTGCGAAATTCCTATAATTTTTTTTTAAATTGAAAGATCATATTTAAAAAACCGACGCTTTGAAGCTGGACAGCCAACTTATCGACGATTCGGTGACCAAGCCTATAACTTTTTTTTTCCATCCTAGAAACTTATTAAAGTGACCCATTTAACCCGAAATTTTACCAGAAATCTAAATCTGGTCTCCGATTTGCGAAATTCCGGTAACTTTTTTTTTAATTGAAAGATCATTTTTAAAAAACCGACGCTTTGACGCTGGGCAGCCAACTTATCGACGATTCGGTGACCAAGCCATAACTTTCTTTTTCCATCCTAGAAACTTACCAAAGTGACCCATTTAACCCGAAATTTTACCAGAAATCTAAATCTGGTCTCTCCGTTTCTATGAAATTTCGTAACTTTTAAATTGAAATATCATTTTTAAAAAAACCAACGCTTTTGAAATTCCTGTAACTTTTTTTTTTCTGTCTCCGTTTTGCGAATTGAAAGATCATTTTTAAAAAAACCGACGCTTTGAAGCTGGACAGCCAACTTATCGACGATTCGGTGACCAAGCCTATAACTTTTTTTTCCATCCTAGAAACTTACCAAAGTGACCCATTTAACCCGAAATTTTACCAGAAATCTAAATCTGGTCTCCGTTTTGCGAAATTCCTATAACTTTTTTTTTAATTGAAAGATCATCTTTAAAAAACCGACGCTTTGAAGCTGGACATCCAACTTATCGACGATTCGGTGACCAAGCCTATAACTTTCTTTTTCCACCCTAGAAACTTACCAAAGTGACCCATTTAACCCGAAATTTTACCAGAAATCTAAATCTGGTCTCCGATTTTGCGAAATTCGGTAACTTTTTTTTAAATTGAAAGATCATCTTTAAAAAACCCGACGCTTTGAAGCTGAGCCAACTTATCGACGATTGGGTGACCAAGCCAATAACTTTTTTTTTCCACCCTAGAAAACTTACCAAAGTGACCCATTTAACCGGTAACTTTTTTTTTAAATTGAAATTTTTACCAGAAATCTAAATCTGGTCTCCGTTTTGAAATTTTACCAGAAATTCCTATAACTTTTTTTTTTTTTTAATTGAAAGATCATTTTTAAAAAAACCGACGCTTTGACGCTGGACAGCCACTTTACCGACGATTCAGTGACCAAGCCAATCACTTTTTTTTTTAGCCTTAGAAACTTACCAAAGTGACCCATTTAACCCGAAATTTTAGCAGAAATCTAAATCTGGTCTCCGTTTTGCGAAATTCCTGTAACTTTTTTTTAAATTGAAAGATCATCTTTAAAAAACCGACGCTTTGAAGCTGGATAGCCAACTTATCGACGATTCGGTGATCAAGCCTATAACTTTCTTTTTCCACCCTAGAAACTTACCAAAAAGACCCATTTAACCCGAAATTTAACCAGAAATCTAAATCTGGTCTCATATTTGCGAAATTCCGGTAACTTTTTTTTTAATTGAAAGATCATCTTTAAAAAACCCGACGCTTTGAAGCTGAGCCAACTTATCGACGAATCGGTGACCAAGCCAATAACTTTTTTTTACCCTAGAAACTTACCAAAGTGACCCATTTAACCCGAAATTTTAGCAGAAATCTAAATCTGGTCTCCGTTTTGCGAAATTTCTGTAACTTTTTTTTTTAAATTGAAAGATCATTTTTAAAAAAACCGACGCTTTGACGCTGGACAGCCACTTTACCGACGATTCGGTGACCAAGCCAATAACTTTTTTTACCTTAGAAACTTACCAAAGTGACCCATTTAACCCGAAATTTTAGCAGAAATCTAAATCTGGTCTCCGTTTTGTGAAATTCCTGTAACTTTTTTTAAATTGAAAGATCATCTTTAAAAACCGACGCTTTGAAGCTGAACAACCAACTTATCGACGATTCGGTAATCAAGCCTATAACTTCTTTTTCCACCCTAGAAACTTACCAAAGTGACCCATTTAACCCGAAATTTTACCAGAAATCTAAATCTGGTCTCCGTTTTGCGAAATTCCTATAATTTTTTTAAATTGAAAGATCATCTTTAAAAAACCGACGCTTTGAAGCTGGAGCCAACTTATCGACGATTCGGTGACCAAGCCAATAACTTTTTTTTTCCACCCTAGAAACTTACCAAAGTGACCCATTTAACCCGAAATTTTACCAGAAATCTAAATCTGGTCTCCGTTTGCGAAATTCCTGTAACTTTTTTTTAATTGAAAGATCATTTTAAAAAACCGACGCTTTGAAGCTGGACAGCCACTTTACCGACGATTCGGTGACCAAGCCAATAACTTTTTTTTTTTTTTTTTAGAAACTTACCAAAGTGACCCATTTAACCCGAAATTTTAGCAGAAATCTAAATCTGGTCTCCGTTTTGCGAAATTCCTGTAACTTTTTTTAAATTGAAAGATCATTTTTAAAAAACCGACGCTTTGACGCTGGACAGCCAACTTATCGACGATTCGGTGACCAAGCCATAACTTTTTTTTTCCATTAGAAACTTACCAAAGTGACCCATTTAACCCGAAATTTTAGCAGAAATCTAAATCTGGTCTCCGTTTGCGAAATTCCTGTAACTTTTTTTTAAATTGAAAGATCATCTTTAAAAAAACCGACGCTTTGAAGCTGGACAGCCAACTTATCGACGATTCGGTGACCAAGCCTATAACTTTCTTTTTCCACCCTAGAAACTTACCAAAGTGACCCATTTAACTCGAAATTTTACCAGAAATCTAAATCTGGTCTCATATTTGCGAAATTCCGGTAACTTTTTTTTTAAATTGAAAGATCATTTTTAAAAAAACCGACGCTTTGAAGCTGGACAGCCACTTTATCGACGATTCGGGTGACCAAGCCAATAACTTTTTTTTTCCACCTAGAAACTTACCAAAGTGACCCATTTAACCCGAAATTTTACCAGAAATCTAAATCTGGTCTCCGTTTTGCGAAATTCCGGTAACTTTTTTTTAAATTGAAAGATCATCTTTAAAAAACCCGACGCTTTGAAGCTGAGCCAACTTATCGACGATTCGGTGACCAAGCCAATAACTTTTTTTTTTAGAGTTAGAAACTTACCAAAGTGACCCATTTAACCCGAAATTTTAGCAGAAATCTAAATCTGGTCTCCGTTTTGTGAAATTCCTGTAACTTTTTTTTAAATTGAAAGATCATCTTTAAAAAAACCGACGCTTTGAAGCTGGACAGCCAACTTATCGACGATTCGGTGACCAAGCCAATAACTTTTTTTTTCCACCCTAGAAACTTACCAAAGTGACCCATTTAACCCGAAATTTTACCAGAAATCTAAATCTGGTCTCCGTTTTGCGAAATTCCTATAACTTTTTTTAAATTGAAAGATCATTTTTAAAAAAACCGACGCTTTGACGCTGGACAGCCACTTACCGACGATTCGGTGACCAAGCCAATAACTTTTTTTTTAGCCTTAGAAACTTACCAAAGTGACCCATTTAACCCGAAATTTTAGCAGAAATCTAAATCTGGTCTCCGTTTTGTGAAATTCCTGTAACTTTTTTTTAAATTGAAAGATCATCTTTAAAAAAACCGACGCTTTGAAGCTGGACAGCCAACTTATCGACGATTCGGTGACCAAGCCTATAACTTTCTTTTTCCACCCTAGAAACTTACCAAAAAGTGACCCATTTAACCCGAAATTTTACCAGAAATCTAAATCTGGTCTCATATTTGCGAAATTCCGGTAACTTTTTTTTTTTAATTGAAAGATGATCTTTAAAAAACCCGCCGCTATTGAAGCTGAGCCAACTTATCGACGATTCGGTGACCAAGCCAATCACTTTTTTTTTTTACCTTAGAAACTTACCAAAGTGACCCATTTAACCCGAAATTTTAGCAGAAATCTAAATCTGGTCTCCGTTTGCGAAATTCCTGTAACTTTTTTTTTAAATTGAAAGATCATTTTTAAAAAAACCGACGCTTTGACGCTGGACAGCCACTTTACCGACGATTCGGTGACCAAGCCAATAACTTTTTTTTTTAGCCTTAGAAACTTACCAAAGTGACCCATTTAACCCGAAATTTTACCAGAAATCTAAATCTGGTCTCCGTTTTGCGAAATTCCTGTAACTTTTTTTTAATTGAAAGATCAACTTTAAAAAACCGACGCTTTGAAGCTGGACAGCCAACTTATCGACGATTCGGTGACCAAGCCATAACTCTCTTTTTTTCCACCCTAGAAACTTACCAAAGTGACCCATTTAACCCGAAATTTTAGCAGAAATCTAAATCTGGTCTCCGATTTGCGAAATTCCTATAATTTTTTTTTTAAATTGAAAGATCATCTTTAAAAAAACCGACGCTTTGAAGCTGGACAGCCAACTTATCGACGATTCGGTGACCAAGCCTATAACTTTCTTTTTCCATCCTAGAAACTTACCAAAGTGACCCATTTAACCCGAAATTTTACCAGAAATCTAAATCTGGTCTCCGATTTGCGAAATTCTTATAATTTTTTTTTAATTGAAAGATCATTTTTAAAAAACCGACGCTTTGACGCTGGACAGCCACATTATCGACGATTCGGTGACCAAGCCAATAACTTTTTTTTCCAGCCTTAGAAACTTACCAAAGTGACCCATTTAACCCGAAATTTTACCAGAAATCTAAATCTGGTCTCCGTTTTGCGAAATTCCTGTAACTTTTTTTTTTAAATTGAAAGATCATCTTTAAAAAAACCGACGCTTTGAAGCTGGACAGCCAACTTATCGACGATTCGGTGACCAAACCTATAACTTTTTTTTCCAGCCTTAGAAACTTACCAAAGTGACCCATTTAACCCGAAATTTTAGCAGAAATCTAAATCTGGTCTCCGTTTTGCGAAATTCCGGTAACTTTTTTTTTTTGAAAGATCATCTTTAAAAAACCAACGCTTTGAAGCTGGACAGCCAACTTATCGACGATTCGGTGACCAAGCCTATAACTTTCTTTTTCCACCCTAGAAACTTACCAAAGTGACCCATTTAACCCGAAATTTTACCAGAAATCTAAATCTGGTCTCCGATTTGCGAAATTCCGGTAACTTTTTTTTAAATTGAAAGATCATCTTTAAAAAACCCGACGCTTTGAAGCTGAGCCAACTTATCGACGATTGGGTGACCAAGCCAATAACTTTTTTTTTCCACCCTAGAAACTTACCAAAGTGACCATTTAACTCGAAATTTTACCAGAAATCTAAATCTGGTCTCCGTTTTGAGAAATTCCTATAACTTTTTTTTTAAATTGAAAGATCATCTTTAAAAAAACCGACGCTTTGAAGCTGGACAGCCAACTTATCGACGATTCGGTGATCAAGCCTATAACTCTCTTTTTCCACCCTAGAAACTTACCAAAGTGACCCATTTAACCCGAAATTTTACCAGAAATCTAAATCTGGTCTCCGATTTGCGAAATTCCTATAATTTTTTTTAAATTGAAAGATCATTTTTAAAAAAACCGACGCTTTGATGCTGGACAGCCAACTTATCGACGATTCGGTGACCAAGCCTATAACTTTTTTTTTTTTACCCTAGAAACTTACCAAAGTGACCCATTTAACTCGAAATTTTACCAGAAATCTAAATCTGGTCTCCGATTTTGGAAATTCCTATAATTTTTTTTAAATTGAAAGATCATTTTAAAAAAACCGACGCTTTGATGCTGGACAGCCACTTACCGACGATTCGGTGACCAAGCCTATAACTTTCTTTTTCCACCCTAGAAACTTACCAAAGTGACCCATTTAACCCGAAATTTTACCAGAAATCTAAATCTGGTCTCCGATTTGCGAAATTCCTATAACTTTTTTTTTTTTAATTGAAAGATCATCTTTAAAAAACCCGACGCTTTGAAGCTGGACAGCCAACTTATCGACGATTGGGTGACCAAGCCAATAACTTTTTTTTTTTCCAACCTAGAAACTTACCAAAGTGACCCATTTAACTCGAAATTTTACCAGAAATCTAAATCTGGTCTCCGTTTTGCGAAATTCCTGTAACTTTTTTTTTAAATTGAAAGATCATCTTTAAAAAACCGACGCTTTGAAGCTGAGCCAACTTATCGACGATTGGGTGACCAAGCCTATAACTTTCTTTTTCCACCCTAGAAACTTACCAAAAAGACCCATTTAACCCGAAATTTAACCAGAAATCTAAATCTGGTCTCATATTTGCGAAATTCCGGTAACTTTTTTTTTAATTGAAAGATGATCTTTAAAAAACCCGCCGCTATGAAGCTGAGCCAACTTATCGACGAATCGGTGACCAAGCCAATCACTTTTTTTTAGCCTTAGAAACTTACCAAAATGACCAATTTAACCCCAAAATTTTACCAGAAATCTAAATCTGGTCTCAGATTTAAGAAATTCCGGTAATTTTTTTTCAAATTTAAAGATCATTTTTAAAAAAACCGACGCTTTGACGCTGGACAGCCGTTTACCGACGATTCGGTGACCAAACCAATCACTTTTTTTAGCCTTAGAAACTTACCAAAGTGACCCATTTAACCCGAAATTTTAGCAGAAATCTAAATCTGGTCTCCGTTCTGCGAAATTTCTGTAACTTTTTTTAAATTGAAAGATCATTTTTAGAAAAACCGACGCTTTGAAGCTGGACAGCCACTTTACCGACGATTCGGTGACCAAGCCATTAACTTTTTTTTTAGAATTAGAACCTTACCAAAGTGACCCATTTAACCCGAAATTTTAGCAGAAATCTAAATCTGGTCTCCGTTTTGTGAAATTCCTGTAACTTTTTTTTAAATTGAAAGATCATCTTTAAAAAAACCGACGCTTTGAAGCTGAACAACCAACTTATCGACGATTCGGTGATCAAGCCTATAACTCTCTTTTTCCACCCTAGAAACTTATTAAAGTGACCCATTTAACCCGAAATTTTACCAGAAATCTAAATCTGGTCTCCGATTTGCGAAATTCCTATAATTTTTTTTTTAAATTGAAAGATCATATTTAAAAAAACCGACGCTTTGAAGCTGGACAGCCAACTTATCGACGATTCGGTGACCAAGCCTATAACTTTCTTTTTCCATCCTAGAAACTTATTAAAGTGACCCATTTAACCCGAAATTTTACCAGAAATCTAAATCTGGTCTCCGATTTGCGAAATTCCGGTAACTTTTTTTTTAAATTGAAAGATCATTTTTAAAAAAACCGACGCTTTGACGCTGGGCATCCAACTTATCGACGATTCGGTGACCAAGCCTATAACTTTCTTTTTCCATCCTAGAAACTTATTAAAGTGACCCATTTAACCCGAAATTTTACCAGAAATCTAAATCTGGTCTCCGATTTGCGAAATTCCTGTAACTTTTTTTTTAAATTGAAAGATCATATTTAAAAAACCGACGCTTTGAAATTGGACAGCCAACTTATCGACGATTCGGTGACCAAGCCTATAACTTTCTTTTTCCATCCTAGAAACTTATTAAAGTGACCCATTTAACCCGAAATTTTACCAGAAATCTAAATCTGGTCTCCGATTTGCGAAATTCCTATAACTTTTTTTTTTAAATTGAAAGATCATTTTTAAAAAAACCGACGCTTTGACGCTGGGCATCCAACTTATCGACGATTCGGTGACCAAGCCTATAACTTTCTTTTTTCCCCTAGAAACTTACCAAAGTGACCCATTTAACCCGAAATTTTACCAGAAATCTAAATCTGGTCTCCGATTTAAGAAATTCCGGTAACTTTTTTTTTAAATTGAAAGTTCATCTTTAAAAACCCGACGCTTTGAAGCTGAGCCAACTTAACGACGATTGGGTGACCAAGCCAATAACTTTTTTTTTCCACCCTAGAAACTTACCAAAGTGACCCATTTAACTCGAAATTTTACCAGAAATCTAAATCTGGTCTCCGTTTTGCGAAATTCCTATAACTTTTTTTAATTGAAAGATCATTTTTAAAAAACCGACGCTTTGACGCTGGACAGCCACTTTACCGACGATTCCGTGACCAAGCCAATCACTTTTTTTTTTTAGCCTTAGAAACTTACCAAAGTGACCCATTTAACCCGAAATTTTAGCAGAAATCTAAATCTGGTCTCCGTTTTGTGAAATTCCTGTAACTTTTTTAAATTGAAAGATCATCTTTAAAAAAACCGACGCTTTGAAGCTGGACAGCCAACTTATCGACGATTCGGTGATCAAGCCTATAACTTTCTTTTTCCACCCTAGAAACTTACCAAAAAGTGACCCATTTAACCCGAAATTTAACCAGAAATCTAAATCTGGTCTCATATTTGCGAAATTCCGGTAACTTTTTTTTTTAATTGAAAGATGATCTTTAAAAAACCCGCCGCTATGAAGTTGAGCCAACTTATCGACGAATCGGTGACCAAGCCAATCACTTTTTTTTAGCCTTAGAAACTTACCAAAGTGACCCATTTAACCCGAAATTTTACCAGAAATCTAAATCTGGTCTCCGTTTTGCGAAATTTCTGTAACTTTTTTTTTAAATTGAAAGATCATTTTTAAAAAAACCGACGCTTTGACGCTGGACAGCCACTTTACCGACGATTCGGTGACCAAGCCATTAACTTTTTTTTTTTAGCCTTAGAATTAGAACCAAAGTGACCCATTTAACCCGAAATTTTAGCAGAAATCTAAATCTGGTCTCCGTTTTGTGAAATTCCTGTAACTTTTTTTTTTTAAATTGAAAGATCATCTTTAAAAAACCGACGCTTTGAAGCTGAACAACCAACTTATCGACGATTCGGTGATCAAGCCTATAACTCTTTTTTCCACCCTAGAAACTTACCAAAGTGACCCATTTAACCCGAAATTTTAGCAGAAATCTAAATCTGGTCTCCGATTTGCGAAATTCCTATAATTTTTTTTTAAATTGAAAGATCATCTTTAAAAAAACCGACGCTTTGAAGCTGGACAGCCAACTTATCGACGATTCGGTGACCAAGCCTATAACTTTTTTTTTTCATCCTAGAAACTTACCAAAGTGACCCATTTAACCCGAAATTTTACCAGAAATCTAAATCTGGTCTCCGATTTGCGAAATTCCTATAATTTTTTTTTTAATTGAAAGATCATTTTTAAAAAAACCGACGCTTTGACGCTGGACAGCCACATTACCGACGATTCGGTGACCAAGCCAATAACTTTTTTTTTTAGCCTTAGAAACTTACCAAAGTGACCCATTTAACCCGAAATTTTAGCAGAAATCTAAATCTGGTCTCCGTTTGCGAAATTCCTGTAACTTTTTTTTTTAAATTGAAAGATCATCTTTAAAAAAACCGACGCTTTGAAGCTGGACAGCCAACTTATCGACGATTCGGTGACCAAGCCTATAACTTTCTTTTTCCAACCCTAGAAACTTACCAAAGTGACCCATTTAACCCGAAATTTTAGCAGAAATCTAAATCTGGTCTCCGTTTTGCGAAATTCGGTAACTTTTTTTTTTAATTGAAAGATCATCTTTAAAAAACCGACGCTTTGACGCTGGACAGCCAACTTATCGACGATTCGGTGACCAAGCCTATAACTTTCTTTTTCCACCCTAGAAACTTACCAAAGTGACCCATTTAACCCGAAATTTTACCAGAAATCTAAATCTGGTCTCCGATTTGCGAAATTCGGTAACTTTTTTTTAAATTGAAAGATCATCTTTAAAAAACCCGACGCTTTGAAGCTGAGCCAACTTATCGACGATTGGGTGACCAAGCCAATAACTTTTTTTTTTTACCTAGAAACTTACCAAAGTTATCCATTTAACTCGAAATTTTACCAGAAATCTAAATCTGGTCTCCGTTTTGCGAAATTCCTATAACTTTTTTTTAAATTGAAAGATCATCTTTAAAAAACCGACGCTTTGAAGCTGGACAACCAACTTACCGACGATTCGGTTACCAAGCCAGTAACTTGTATTTCCACCTAGAAACTTACCAAAGTGACCCATTTAACCCGAAATTTTACCAGAAATCTAAATCTGGTCTCCGATTTGCGAAATTCCGGTAACTTTTTTTAAATTGAAAGATCATCTTTAAAAAAACCGACGCTTTGAAGCTGGACAGCCAACTTATCGACGATTCGGTGACCAAGCCAATAACTTTTTTTTTCCACCCTAGAAACTTACCAAAGTGACCCATTTAACTCGAAATTTTACCAGAAATCTAAATCTGGTCTCCGTTTTGCGAAATTCCTATAACTTTTTTTTTTAATTGAAAGATCATTTTTAAAAAAACCGACGCTTTGACGCTGGACAGCCACTTTACCGACGATTCGGTGACCAAGCCAATCACTTTTTTTTAGCCTTAGAAACTTACCAAAGTGACCCATTTAACCCGAAATTTTAGCAGAAATCTAAATCTGGTCTCCGTTTTGTGAAATTCCTGTAACTTTTTTTTTAAATTGAAAGATCATCTTTAAAAAAACCGACGCTTTGAAGCTGGACAGCCAACTTATCGACGATTCGGTGATCAAGCCTATAACTTTCTTTTTCCACCCTAGAAACTTACCAAAAGACCCATTTAACCCGAAATTTTACCAGAAATCTAAATCTGGTCTCATATTTGCGAAATTCCGGTAACTTTTTTTTTAATTGAAAGATGATCTTTAAAAACCCGACGCTTTGAAGCTGAGCCAACTTATCGACGATTCGGTGACCAAGCCAATCACTTTTTTTTTACCTTAGAAACTTACCAAAGTGACCCATTTAACCCGAAATTTTAGCAGAAATCTAAATCTGGTCTCCGTTTGCGAAATTTCTATAACTTTTTTTTAAATTGAAAGATCATTTTTAAAAAAACCGACGCTTTGACGCTGGACAGCCACTTTACCGACGATTCGGTGACCAAGCCATTAACTTTTTTTTTTTTTTAGAATTAGAAACTTACCAAAGTGACCCATTTAACCCGAAATTTTAGCAGAAATCTAAATCTGGTCTCCGTTTTGTGAAATTCCTGTAACTTTTTTTTAAATTGAAAGATCATCTTTAAAAAAACCGACGCTTTGAAGCTGAACAACCAACTTATCGACGATTCGGTGATCAAGCCTATAACTTTCTTTTCCACCCTAGAAACTTACCAAAGTGACCCATTTAACCCGAAATTTTAGCAGAAATCTAAATCTGGTCTCCGATTTGCGAAATTCCTATAATTTTTTTTAAATTGAAAGATCATCTTTAAAAAACCGACGCTTTGAAGCTGGACAGCCAACTTATCGACGATTCGGTGACCAAGCCTATAACTTTCTTTTTCCATCCCTAGAAACTTACCAAAGTGACCCATTTAACCCGAAATTTTACCAGAAATCTAAATCTGGTCTCCGATTTGCGAAATTCCTATAATTTTTTTAAATTGAAAGATCATTTTTAAAAAAACCGACGCTTTGACGCTGGACAGCCACATTACCGACGATTCGGTGACCAAGCCAATAACTTTTTTTTTTTCCAGCCTTAGAAACTTACCAAAGTGACCCATTTAACCCGAAATTTTAGCAGAAATCTAAATCTGGTCTCCGTTCTGCGAAATTCCTGTAACTTTTTTTTTTAAATTGAAAGATCATCTTTAAAAACCGACGCTTTGAAGCTGGACAGCCAACTTATCGACGATTCGGTGACCAAGCCTATAACTTTCTTTTTCCAACCTAGAAACTTACCAAAGTGACCCATTTAACCCGAAATTTTAGCAGAAATCTAAATCTGGTCTCCGTTTTGCGAAATTCCGGTAACTTTTTTAAATTGAAAGATCATCTTTAAAAAAACCAACGCTTTGACGCTGGACAGCCAACTTATCGACGATTCGGTGACCAAGCCTATAACTTTTTTTTCCACCCTAGAAACTTACCAAAGTGACCCATTTAACCCGAAATTTTACCAGAAATCTAAATCTGGTCTCCGATTTGCGAAATTTCGGTAACTTTTTTTAAATTGAAAGATCATCTTTAAAAAAACCGACGCTTTGAAGCTGGACAGCCAACTTATCGACGATTGGGTGACCAAGCCAATAACTTTTTTTTTCCACCTAGAAACTTACCAAAGTGACCATTTAACCCGAAATTTTACCAGAAATCTAAATCTGGTCTCAGTTTTGAGAAATTCCTATAACTTTTTTTTTTTTAAAATTGAAAGATCATCTTTAAAAAAACCGACGCTTTGAAGCTGGACAGCCAACTTATCGACGATTCGGTGAACAAGCCTATAACTTTTTTTTCCACCCTAGAAACTTACCAAAGTGACCCATTTAACCCGAAATTTTACCAGAAATCTAAATCTGGTCTCCGATTTGCGAAATTCCTATAATTTTTTTTTAAATTGAAAGATCATTTTTAAAAAAAAACCGACGCTTTGAAGCTGGACAGCCAACTTATCGACGATTCGGTGACCAAGCAAATAACTTTCTTTTTCCACCCTAGAAACTTACCAAAGTGACCCATTTAACCCGAAATTTTACCAGAAATCTAAATCTGGTCTCCGTTTTGCGAAATTCCTATAACTTTTTTTTAAATTGAAAGATCATTTTAAAAAAAACCGACGCTTTGAAGCTGGACAGCCAACTTACCGACGATTCGGTGACCAAGCCTATAACTTTTTTTTCCACCCTAGAAACTTACCAAAGTGACCCATTTAACCCGAAATTTTACCAGAAATCTAAATCTGGTCTCCGATTTGCGAAATTCCTATAACTTTTTTTTAAATTGAAAGATCATCTTTAAAAAAACCGACGCTTTGAAGCTGGAGCCAACTTACCGACGATTGGGTGACCAAGCCAATAACTTTTTTTTCCACCCTAGAAACTTACCAAAGTGACCATTTAACCCGAAATTTTACCAGAAATCTAAATCTGGTCTCCGTTTTGCGAAATTCCTGTAACTTTTTTTTAAATTGAAAGATCATCTTTAAAAAACCCGACGCTTTGAAGCTGGACAGCCAACTTATCGACGATTCGGTGACCAAGCCTATAACTTTCTTTTTCCACCCTAGAAACTTACCAAAAAAGACCCATTTAACCCGAAATTTAACCAGAAATCTAAATCTGGTCTCATATTTTGCGAAATTCCGGTAACTTTTTTTTAATTGAAAGATGATCTTTAAAAAACCCGCCGCTATGAAGCTGAGCCAACTTATCGACGAATCGGTGACCAAGCCAATCACTTTTTTTAGCCTTAGAAACTTACCAAAATGACCAATTTAACCCGAAAATTTTACCAGAAATCTAAATCTGGTCTCAGATTTAAGAAATTCCGGTAATTTTTTTTTTTTAAATTTAAAGATCATTTTTAAAAAAACCGACGCTTTGACGCTGGACAGCCGTTTACCGACGATTCGGTGACCAAACCAATCACTTTTTTTTTAGCCTTAGAAACTTACCAAAGTGACCCATTTAACTCGAAATTTTAGCAGAAATCTAAATCTGGTCTCCGTTCTGCGAAATTTCTGTAACTTTTTTTTAATTGAAAGATCATTTTTAAAAAAACCGACGCTTTGACGCTGGACAGCCACTTTACCGACGATTCGGTGACCAAGCCATAACTTTTTTTTTTTCCAGAATTAGAACTTACCAAAGTGACCCATTTAACCCGAAATTTTAGCAGAAATCTAAATCTGGTCTCCGTTTTGTGAAATTCCTGTAATTTTTTTTTAAATTGAAAGATCATCTTTAAAAAAACGACGCTTTGAAGCTGAACAGCCAACTTATTGACGATTCGGTAATCAAGCCTATAACTTCTTTTAACATCCTAGAAACTTACCAAAGTGACCCATTTAACCCGAAATTTTACCAGAAATCTAAATCTGGTCTCCGATTTGCGAAATTCCTATAACTTTTTTTTTAAATTGAAAGATCATATTTAAAAAAACCGACGCTTTGAAGCTGGACAGCCAACTTATCGACGATTCGGTGACCAAGCCTATAACTTTCTTTTTCCATCCTAGAAACTTACCAAAGTGACCCATTTAACCCGAAATTTTACCAGAAATCTAAATCTGGTCTCCGTTCTGCGAAATTCCGGTAACTTTTTTTAATTTGAAAGATCATCTTTAAAAAAACCGACGCTTTGACGCTGGACAGCCACTTATCGACGATTCGGTGACCAAGCCAATAACTTTTTTTTCCCCTAGAAACTTACCAAAGTGACCCATTTAACCCGAAATTTTACCAGAAATCTAAATCTGGTCTCCGTTTTGCGAAATTCCTATAACTTTTTTTTTTAAATTGAAAGATCATCTTTAAAAAAACCGACGCTTTGAAGCTGGACAGCCAACTTATCGACGATTCGGTGACCAAGCCTATAACTTTTTTTTCCACCCTAGAAACTTACCAAAGTGACCCATTTAACCCGAAATTTTACCAGAAATCTAAATCTGGTCTCCGTTTTGTGAAATTCCGGTAACTTTTTTTTTAATTGAAAGATCATCTTTAAAAAACCGACGCTTTGAAGCTGGACAGCCAACTTATCGACGATTCGGTGACCAAGCCTATAACTTTCTTTTTCTACCCTAGAAACTTACCAAAGTGACCCATTTAACCCGAAATTTTACCAGAAATCTAAATCTGGTCTCCGATTTGCGAAATTCGGTAACTTTTTTTTTTTAAATTGAAAGATCATCTTTAAAAACCCGACGCTTTGAAGCTGAGCCAACTTATCGACGATTGGGTGACCAAGCCAATAACTTTTTTTTTTTACCCTAGAAACTTACCAAAGTGACCCATTTAACCTCGAAATTTTACCAGAAATCTAAATCTGGTCTCAGTTTTTATGAAATTCCTATAACTTTTTTTTTAAATTGAAAGATCATTTTTAAAAAACCGACGCTTTGACGCTGGACAGCCACTTACCGACGATTCGGTGACCAAGCCAATAACTTTTTTTTTTAGCCATAGAAACTTACCAAAGTGACCCATTTAACCCGAAATTTTAGCAGAAATCTAAATCTGGTCTCCGTTTTGCGAAATTTCTGTAACTTTTTTTTTTAAATTGAAAGATCTTTTTTAAAAAAACCGACGCTTTGAAGCTGGACAGCCAACTTATCGACGATTCGGTGACCAAGCCAATAACTTTTTTTTTTCCACCCTAGAAACTTACCAAAGTGACCCATTTAACCCGAAATTTTAGCAGAAATCTAAATCTGGTCTCCGTTTTGCGAAATTCCTGTAACTTTTTTTTAAATTGAAAGATCATCTTTAAAAAACCGACGCTTTGAAGCTGACAGCCAACTTATCGACGATTCGGTGACCAAGCCAATAACTTTTTTTTCCACCCTAGAAACTTACCAAAGTGACCCATTTAACCCGAAATTTTACCAGAAATCTAAATCTGGTCTCCGTTTTGCGAAATTCCTATAATTTTTTTTTTTTAAATTGAAAGATCATTTTTAAAAAACCGACGCTTTGAAGCTGGACAGCCAACTTATCGACGATTCGGTGACCAAGCCAATAACTTTTTTTTTTACCCTAGAAACTTACCAAAGTGACCCATTTAACCCGAAATTTTACCAGAAATCTAAATCTGGTCTCCGTTTTGCGAAATTCCTGTAACTTTTTTTTTAAATTGAAAGATCATCTTTAAAAAAACCGACGCTTTGAAGCTGGGCATCCAACTTATCGACGATTCGGTGACCAAGCCTATAACTTTCTTTTTCCACCCTAGAAACTTACCAAAGTGACCCATTTAACCCGAAATTTTACCAGAAATCTAAATCTGGTCTCCGATTTGAAATTCCGGTAACTTTTTTTAAATTGAAAGATCATCTTTAAAAAACCGACGCTTTGAAGCTGGACAGCCAACTTATCGACGATTGGGTGACCAAGCCAATAACTTTTTTTTCCACCCTAGAAACTTACCAAAGTGACCCATTTAACCCGAAATTTTACCAGAAATCTAAATCTGGTCTCCGTTTGCGAAATTCCTATAACTTTTTTTTTTAAATTGAAAGATCATTTTTAAAAAAACCGACGCTTTGAAGCTGGACAGCCAACTTATCGAAGTGATTTTAGGTGAAATCTAAAGCCTATAAAAAAAAACGACGCTTTGAAGCTGGAGCCAACTTATCGACGATTCGGTGATCAAGCCAATTTTTTCCACCCTAGAAACTTACCAAAGTGACCCATTTAACCCGAAATTTTACCAGAAATCTAAATCTGGTCTCCGTTTTGCGAAATTCCGGTAACTTTTTTTTAAATTGAAAGATCATCTTTAAAAACCCGACGCTTTGAAGCTGAGCCAACTTATCGACGATTCGGTGACCAAGCCAATAACTTTTTTTTCCACCCTAGAAACTTACCAAAGTGACCCATTTAACCGAAATTTTACCAGAAATCTAAATCTGGTCTCCGTTTTGCGAAATTCCTATAACTTTTTTTTTAAATTGAAAGATCATTTTTAAAAAAACCGACGCTTTGAAGCTGGACAGCCACCTTATCGACGATTGGGTGACCAAGCCAATAACTTTTTTTTTTTACCTTAGAAACTTACCAAAGTGACCCATTTAACCCGAAATTTTACCAGAAATCTAAATCTGGTCTCCGTTTTGCGAAATTCCTGTAACTTTTTTTTTTTAATTGAAAGATCATCTTTAAAAAAACCGACGCTTTGAAGCTGGACAGCCAACTTATCGACGATTCGGTGACCAAGCCTATAACTTTTTTTTCCACCCTAGAAACTTACCAAAGTGACCCATTTAACCCGAAATTTTACCAGAAATCTAAATCTGGTCTCCGTTTTGCGAAATTCCGGTAACTTTTTTTTTAATTGAAAGATCATCTTTAAAAAAACCGACGCTTTGAAGCTGAGCCAACTTATCGACGATTGGGTGACCAAGCCAATAACTTTTTTTTTCCACCCTAGAAACTTACCAAAGTGACCCATTTAACCCGAAATTTTACCAGAAATCTAAATCTGGTCTCCGTTTTGCGAAATTTCTGTAACTTTTTTTTAAATTGAAAGATCATTTTTAAAAAAACCGACGCTTTGACGCTGGACAGCCACTTTATCGACGATTCGGTGACCAAGCCATTAACTTTTTTTTTCCAGAATTAGAAACTTACCAAAGTGACCCATTTAACCCGAAATTTTAGCAGAAATCTAAATCTGGTCTCCGTTTTGTGAAATTCCTGTAACTTTTTTTTTAAATTGAAAGATCATCTTTAAAAAACCAGACGCTTTGAAGCTGAGCCAACTTATCGACGATTGGGTGACCAAGCCAATAACTTTTTTTTCCACCCTAGAAACTTACCAAAGTGACCCATTTAACCCGAAATTTTACCAGAAATCTAAATCTGGTCTCCGATTTGCGAAATTCCTATAATTTTTTTTTAAATTGAAAGATCATCTTTAAAAAAACCGACGCTTTGAAGCTGGACAGCCAACTTATCGACGATTCGGTGACCAAGCCAATAACTTTTTTTTTTTCCACCCTAGAAACTTACCAAAGTGACCCATTTAACCCGAAATTTTACCAGAAATCTAAATCTGGTCTCCGTTTTGCGAAATTCCTATAATTTTTTTTTAATTGAAAGATCATTTTTAAAAAACCGACGCTTTGACGCTGGACAGCCACATTACCGACGATTCGGTGACCAAGCCAATAACTTTTTTTTTAGCCATAGAAACTTACCAAAGTGACCCATTTAACCCGAAATTTTAGCAGAAATCTAAATCTGGTCTCCGTTTTGCGGAATTCCGGTAACTTTTTTTTTTTAATTTAAAGATCATCTTTAAAAAACCGACGCTTTGAAGCTGGACAGCCAACTTATCGACGATTCGGTGACCAAGCCTATAACTTTCTTTTTCCACCCTAGAAACTTACCAAAGTGACCCATTTAACCCGAAATTTTACCAGAAATCTAAATCTGGTCTCCGTTTTGCGAAATTCCGGTAACTTTTTTTTTTTAATTGAAAGATCATCTTTAAAAAACCGACGCTTTGAAGCTGGAGCCAACTTATCGACGATTCGGTGACCAAGCCAATAACTTTTTTTTCCACCCTAGAAACTTACCAAAGTGACCCATTTAACCCGAAATTTTACCAGAAATCTAAATCTGGTCTCCGTTTTGCGAAATTCCTATAACTTTTTTTTTTAAATTGAAAGATCATCTTTAAAAAACCGACGCTTTGAAGCTGGACAGCCAACTTATCGACGATTCGGTGACCAAGCCAATAACTTTTTTTTTCCAGCCTTAGAAACTTACCAAAGTGACCCATTTAACCCGAAATTTTAGCAGAAATCTAAATCTGGTCTCCGTTTTGTGAAATTCCTGTAACTTTTTTTTTTAAATTGAAAGATCATCTTTAAAAAAACCGACGCTTTGAAGCTGGACAGCCAACTTATCGACGATTCGGAGACCAAGCCTATAACTTTCTTTTTTCCACCCTAGAAACTTACCAAAGTGACCCATTTAACCCGAATTTTTACCAGAAATCTAAATCTTGTCTCCGATTTGCGAAATTCCGGTAACTTTTTTTAAATTGAAAGATCATCTTTAAAAACCCGACGCTTTGAAGCTGAGCCAACTTATCGACGATTGGGTGACCAAGCCAATAACTTTTTTTTTCCACCCTAGAAACTTACCAAAGTGACCCATTTAACTCGAAATTTTACCAGAAATCTAAATCTGGTCTCCGTTTTGCGAAATTCCTATAACTTTTTTTAAATTGAAAGATCATTTTTAAAAACCGACGCTTTGACGCTGGACAGCCACTTTACCGACGATTCGGTGACCAAGCCAATAACTTTTTTTTTCCCTTAGAAACTTACCAAAGTGACCCATTTAACCCGAAATTTTAGCAGAAATCTAAATCTGGTCTCCGTTCTGCGAAATTCATGTAACTTTTTTTTTTAAATTGAAAGATCATCTTTAAAAACCGACGCTTTGACGCTGGACAGCCAACTTATCGACGATTCGGTGACCAAGCCAATAACTTTTTTTTTTTTTTACCCTAGAAACTTACCAAAGTGACCCATTTAACCCGAAATTTTACCAGAAATCTAAATCTGGTCTCCGTTTTGTGAAATTCCTGTAACTTTTTTTTAAATTGAAAGATCATCTTTAAAAAAACCGACGCTTTGAAGCTGAGCCAACTTATCGACGATTCGGTGACCAAGCCAATAACTTTTTTTTCCACCCTAGAAACTTACCAAAGTGACCCATTTAACTCGAAATTTTACCAGAAATCTAAATCTGGTCTCCGTTTGCGAAATTCCTATAATTTTTTTTTAAATTGAAAGATCATTTTTAAAAAACCGACGCTTTGAAGCTGGACAGCCAACTTATCGACGATTCGGTGACCAAGCCTATAACTTTTTTTTTTCCCCTAGAAACTTACCAAAGTGACCCATTTAACCCGAAATTTTACCAGAAATCTAAATCTGGTCTCCGTTTGCGAAATTCCGGTAACTTTTTTTTTAAATTGAAAGATCATCTTTAAAAAACCGACGCTTTGAAGCTGGACAGCCAACTTATCGACGATTCGGTGACCAAGCCAATAACTTTTTTTTACACCCTAGAAACTTACCAAAGTGACCCATTTAACTCGAAATTTTACCAGAAATCTAAATCTGGTCTCCGTTTTGCGAAATTCCTATAACTTTTTTTTAAATTGAAAGATCATTTTTAAAAAACCGACGCTTTGACGCTGGACAGCCAACTTATCGACGATTCGGTGACCAAGCCAATAACTTTCTTTTTCCACCCTAGAAACTTACCAAAGTGACCCATTTAACCCGAAATTTTACCAGAAATCTAAATCTGGTCTCCGATTTGCGAAATTCCTGTAACTTTTTTTTTTTAAATTGAAAGATCATCTTTAAAAAAACCGACGCTTTGAAGCTGGGCAGCCAACTGATCGACGATTCGGTGACCAAGCCATAACTTTTTTTTCCACCCTAGAAACTTACCAAAGTGACCCATTTAACCCGAAATTTTACCAGAAATCTAAATCTGGTCTCCGTTTTGCGAAATTCCGGTAACTTTTTTTTTTTAAATTGAAAGATCATCTTTAAAAAACCGACGCTTTGAAGCTGAGCCAACTTATCGACGATTGGGTGACCAAGCCAATAACTTTTTTTTTCCACCCTAGAAACTTACCAAAGTGACCCATTTAACTCGAAATTTTACCAGAAATCTAAATCTGGTCTCCGTTTTGCGAAATTCCTATAACTTTTTTTTTTTAAATTGAAAGATCATCTTTAAAAAAACCGACGCTTTGAAGCTGGACAGCCAACTTATCGACGATTCAGTGACCAAGCCAATAACTTTTTTTTTTAGCCTTAGAAACTTACCAAAGTGACCCATTTAACCCGAAATTTTACCAGAAATCTAAATCTGGTCTCCGTTTGCGAAATTCCTATAACTTTTTTTAAATTGAAAGATCATCTTTAAAAAACCGACGCTTTGAAGCTGAGCCAACTTATCGACGATTCGGTGACCAAGCCAATAACTTTCTTTTTCCACCCTAGAAACTTACCAAAGTGACCCATTTAACTCGAAATTTTACCAGAAATCTAAATCTGGTCTCCGTTTTGCGAAATTCCGGTAACTTTTTTAAAATTGAAAGATCATCTTTAAAAAAACCGACGCTTTGAAGCTGGAGCCAACTTATCGACGATTCGGTGACCAAGCCTATAACTTTTTTTTTCCACCCTAGAAACTTACCAAAGTGACCCATTTAACCCGAAATTTTAGCAGAAATCTAAATCTGGTCTCCGTTTTGCGAAATTCCGGTAACTTTTTTTTTAAATTGAAAGATCATCTTTAAAAAAACCGACGCTTTGAAGCTGGACAGCCAACTTATCGACGATTCGGTGACCAAGCCAATAACTTTTTTTTTCCACCCTAGAAACTTACCAAAGTGACCCATTTAACCCGAAATTTTACCAGAAATCTAAATCTGGTCTCCGTTTTGCGAAATTCCGGTAACTTTTTTTTTTTTTTTAAATTGAAAGATCATCTTTAAAAAACCGACGCTTTGAAGCTGAGCCAACTTATCGACGATTCGGTGACCAAGCCAATAACTTTTTTTTTTTTAGCCTAGAAACTTACCAAAGTGACCCATTTAACCCGAAATTTTACCAGAAATCTAAATCTGGTCTCCGTTTGCGAAATTCCTGTAACTTTTTTTTAAATTGAAAGATCATTTTAAAAAAACCGACGCTTTGAAGCTGACAGCCAACTTATCGACGATTCGGTGACCAAGCCAATAACTTTTTTTTCCACCCTAGAAACTTACCAAAGTGACCCATTTAACCCGAAATTTTACCAGAAATCTAAATCTGGTCTCCGTTTTGCGAAATTCCTGTAACTTTTTTTTTTAAATTGAAAGATCATCTTTAAAAACCGACGCTTTGAAGCTGAGCCAACTTATCGACGATTCGGTGACCAAGCCAATAACTTTTTTTTCCACCCTAGAAACTTACCAAAGTGACCCATTTAACCCGAAATTTTAGCCAGAAATCTAAATCTGGTCTCCGATTTGCGAAATTCCTATAACTTTTTTTTTTTTTAAATTGAAAGATCATTTTTAAAAAACCGACGCTTTGAAGCTGGACAGCCAACTTATCGACGATTCGGTGACCAAGCCAATAACTTTTTTTTTTTTTCCACCCTAGAAACTTACCAAAGTGACCCATTTAACCCGAAATTTTACCAGAAATCTAAATCTGGTCTCCGTTTTGCGAAATTCCTATAACTTTTTTTTTTAATTGAAAGATCATTTTTAAAAACCGACGCTTTGAAGCTGGACAGCCAACTTATCGACGATTCGGTGACCAAGCCAATAACTTTTTTTTCCACCTTAGAAACTTACCAAAGTGACCCATTTAACCCGAAATTTTACCAGAAATCTAAATCTGGTCTCCGTTTGCGAAATTCCGGTAACTTTTTTTTTAAATTGAAAGATCATCTTTAAAAAACCCGACGCTTTGAAGCTGAGCCAACTTATCGACGATTGGGTGACCAAGCCAATAACTTTTTTTTCCACCCTAGAAACTTACCAAAGTGATCCATTTAACTCGAAATTTTACCAGAAATCTAAATCTGGTCTCCGTTTTGCGAAATTCCTGTAACTTTTTTTTTTTAATTGAAAGATCATCTTTAAAAAAAACGCTTTGAAGCTGGAGCCAACTTATCGACGATTCGGTGACCAAGCCTATAACTTTTTTTTCCACCCTAGAAACTTACCAAAGTGACATTTAACCCGAAATTTTACCAGAAATCTAAATCTGGTCTCCGATTTAAGAAATTCCGGTAACTTTTTTTTTTTAATTGAAAGATCATCTTTAAAAAAACCGACGCTTTGAAGCTGAGCCAACTTATCGACGATTGGGTGACCAAGCCAATAACTTTTTTTTCCACCCTTAGAAACTTACCAAAGTGACCCATTTAACCCGAAATTTTACCAGAAATCTAAATCTGGTCTCCGTTTTGAAAATTCCTATAACTTTTTTTTTTTTAAATTGAAAGATCATTTTTAAAAAAACCGACGCTTTGAAGCTGGAACAGCCAACTTATCGACGATTCGGTGACCAAGCCTATAACTTTTTTTTCCACCCTAGAAACTTACCAAAGTGACCCATTTAACCCGAAATTTTACCAGAAATCTAAATCTGGTCTCCGTTTTGCGAAATTCCTATAATTTTTTTTTAAATTGAAAGATCATTTTTAAAAAACCGACGCTTTGAAGCTGGAGCCAACTTATCGACGATTCGGTGACCAAGCCAATAACTTTTTTTTTTCCACCCTAGAAACTTACCAAAGTGACCCATTTAACCCGAAATTTTACCAGAAATCTAAATCTGGTCTCCGATTTGCGAAATTCCTATAACTTTTTTTTTTTTAATTGAAAGATCATTTTTAAAAACCGACGCTTTGAAGCTGGACAGCCAACTTATCGACGATTCGGTGACCAAGCCTATAACTTTTTTTTCCACCTAGAAACTTACCAAAGTGACCCATTTAACCCAAAATTTTACCAGAAATCTAAATCTGGTCTCCGTTTTGCGAAATTCCGGTAACTCTTTTTTAAAATTGAAAGATCATCTTTAAAAAAACCCGACGCTTTGAAGCTTAGGCAACTTATTGACGATTGGGTGACCAAGCCACTAACTTTTTTTTCCACCCTAGAAACTTACCAAAGTGATCCATTTAACTCGAAATTTTACCAGAAATCTAAATCTGGTCTCCGTTTTGCGAAATTCCTATAACTTTTTTTTTTAAATTGAAAGATCATTTTTAAAAAAACCGACGCTTTGAAGCTGGACAGCCAATTTCGACGATTCGGTGACCAAGCCAATAACTTTTTTTTTTCCAGCCTAGAAACTTACCAAAGTGACCCATTTAACCCGAAATTTTACCAGAAATCTAAATCTGGTCTCCGTTTTGCGAAATTCCTGTAATTTTTTTTTAAATTGAAAGATCATCTTTAAAAAAACCGACGCTTTGAAGCTGGACAGCCAACTTATCGACGATTCGGTGATCAAGCCTATAACTTTCTTTTTTCCACCCTAGAAACTTACCAAAGTGACCCATTTAACCCGAAATTTTACCAGAAATCTAAATCTGGTCTCCGTTTTGCGAAATTCCTATAACTTTTTTTTTAAATTGAAAGATCATTTTTAAAAAAACCGACGCTTTGAAGCTGGACAGCCAACTTATCGACGATTCGGTGACCAAGCCTATAACTTTCTTTTTCCCCCTAGAAACTTACCAAAGTGACCCATTTAACCCGAAATTTTACCAGAAATCTAAATCTGGTCTCCGATTTGAGAAATTCCGGTAACTTTTTTTTTAAATTGAAAGATCATCTTTAAAAACCCGACGCTTTGAAGCTGAGCCAACTTATCGACGATTGGGTGACCAAGCCAATAACTTTTTTTTTCCACCCTAGAAACTTACCAAAGTGATCCATTTAACTCGAAATTTTACCAGAAATCTAAATCTGGTCTCCGTTTTGCGAAATTCCTGTAACTTTTTTTAATTGAAAGATCATCTTTAAAAAAACCGACGCTTTGAAGCTGGGCATCCAACTTATCGACGATTCGGTGACCAAGCCTATAACTTTCTTTTTCCACCCTAGAAACTTACCAAAGTGACCCATTTAACCCGAAATTTTACCAGAAATCTAAATCTGGTCTCCGATTTAAGAAATTCCGGTAACTTTTTTTTTAAATTGAAAGATCATCTTTAAAAAACCCGACGCTTTGAAGCTGAGCCACTTATCGACGATTCGGTGACCAAGCCAATAACTTTTTTTTCCACCCTAGAAACTTACCAAAGTGATCCATTTAACTCGAAATTTTACCAGAAATCTAAATCTGGTCTCCGTTTTGCGAAATTCCTATAACTTTTTTTTTAAATTGAAAGATCATTTTTAAAAAAACCGACGCTTTGACGCTGGACAGCCACTTTACCGACGATTCGGTGACCAAGCCAATAACTTTTTTTTTAGCCTTAGAAACTTACCAAAGTGACCCATTTAACCCGAAATTTTAGCAGAAATCTAAATCTGGTCTCCGTTTGCGAAATTCCTGTAATTTTTTTTTAAATTGAAAGATCATCTTTAAAAAAAACCGACGCTTTGAAGCTGGACAGCCAACTTATCGACGATTCGGTGATCAAGCCTATAACTTTTTTTTCCACCCTAGAAACTTACCAAAGTGACCCATTTAACCCGAAATTTTACCAGAAATCTAAATCTGGTCTCCGATTTGCGAAATTCCGGTAACTTTTTTTTAAATTGAAAGATCATCTTTAAAAAAACCCGACGCTTTGAAGCTGAGCCAACTTATCGACGATTCGGTGACCAAGCCTATAACTTTCTTTTTTTTCCACCCTAGAAACTTACCAAAGTGACCCATTTAACCCGAAATTTTACCAGAAATCTAAATCTGGTCTCCGTTTTGCGAAATTCCGGTAACTTTTTTTTTTTAATTGAAAGATCATCTTTAAAAAAACCGACGCTTTGAAGCTGAGCAGCCAACTTATCGACGATTGGGTGACCAAGCCAATAACTTTTTTTTTCCACCCTAGAAACTTACCAAAGTGACCCATTTAACCCGAAATTTTACCAGAAATCTAAATCTGGTCTCCGTTTTGCGAAATTCCTGTAACTTTTTTTTAAATTGAAAGATCATCTTTAAAAAACCGACGCTTTGAAGCTGGGCATCCAACTTATCGACGATTCGGTGACCAAGCCTATAACTTTCTTTTTCCACCCTAGAAACTTACCAAAGTGACCCATTTAACCCGAAATTTTACCAGAAATCTAAATCTGGTCTCCGTTTAAGAAATTCCGGTAACTTTTTTTTTAAATTGAAAGATCATCTTTAAAAACCGACGCTTTGAAGCTGAGCCAACTTATCGACGATTGGGTGACCAAGCCAATAACTTTTTTTTTTCCACCCTAGAAACTTACCAAAGTGATCCATTTAACTCGAAATTTTACCAGAAATCTAAATCTGGTCTCCGTTTTGCGAAATTCCTATAACTTTTTTTTTTAAATTGAAAGATCATTTTTAAAAAAACCGACGCTTTGAAGCTGGACAGCCAACTTATCGACGATTCGGTGACCAAGCCAATAACTTTTTTTTCCAGCCTTAGAAACTTACCAAAGTGACCCATTTAACCCGAAATTTTAGCAGAAATCTAAATCTGGTCTCCGTTTTGCGAAATTCCTGTAACTTTTTTTTTTTAAATTGAAAGATCATCTTTAAAAAACCCGACGCTTTGAAGCTGAGCCAACTTATCGACGATTGGGTGACCAAGCCAATAACTTTTTTTTTTTACCCTAGAAACTTACCAAAGTGACCATTTAACCCGAAATTTTACCAGAAATCTAAATCTGGTCTCCGTTTTGAAATTCCTATAACTTTTTTTTTTTTTTAAATTGAAAGATCATCTTTTAAAAAAACCGACGCTTTGAAGCTGGACAGCCAACTTATCGACGATTCGGTGACCAAGCCAATAACTTTTTTTTTCACCCTAGAAACTTACCAAAGTGACCCATTTAACCCGAAATTTTACCAGAAATCTAAATCTGGTCTCCGTTTTGCGAAATTCTGTAACTTTTTTAAATTGAAAGATCATTTTTAAAAAAACCGACGCTTTGAAGCTGGACAGCCACTTTACCGACGATTCGGTGACCAAGCCATTAACTTTTTTTTTTAGAGTTAGAAACTTACCAAAGTGACCCATTTAACCCGAAATTTTACCAGAAATCTAAATCTGGTCTCCGATTTGCGAAATTCCGGTAACTTTTTTTAAATTGAAAGATCATCTTTAAAAAAACCGACGCTTTGAAGCTGAGCCAACTTATCGACGATTGGGTGACCAAGCCAATAACTTTTTTTTTCCACCCTAGAAACTTACCAAAGTGACCCATTTAACCCGAAATTTTACCAGAAATCTAAATCTGGTCTCCGATTTGCGAAATTCCGGTAACTTTTTTTTTTTAATTGAAAGATCATCTTTAAAAAACCCGACGCTTTGAAGCTGGGCATCCAACTTATCGACGATTCGGTGACCAAGCCTATAACTTTTTTTTTCCACCCTAGAAACTTACCAAAGTGACCCATTTAACCCGAAATTTTACCAGAAATCTAAATCTGGTCTCCGATTTAAGAAATTCCGGTAACTTTTTTTTTAAATTGAAAGATCATCTTTAAAAAACCCGACGCTTTGAAGCTGAGCCAACTTATCGACGATTGGGTGACCAAGCCAATAACTTTTTTTCCACCCTAGAAACTTACCAAAGTGACCATTTAACTCGAAATTTTACCAGAAATCTAAATCTGGTCTCCGTTTTGCGAAATTCCTGTAACTTTTTTTTTAAATTGAAAGATCATCTTTAAAAACCGACGCTTTGAAGCTGAGCCAACTTATCGACGATTGGGTGACCAAGCCAATAACTTTTTTTTCCACCCTAGAAACTTACCAAAGTGACCCATTTAACTCGAAATTTTACCAGAAATCTAAATCTGGTCTCCGATTTGCGAAATTCCGGTAACTTTTTTTTAATTGAAAGATCATCTTTAAAAAACCCGACGCTTTGAAGCTGAGCCAACTTATCGACGATTGGGTGACCAAGCCAATAACTTTTTTTTTCCACCCTAGAAACTTACCAAAGTGATCCATTTAACTCGAAATTTTACCAGAAATCTAAATCTGGTCTCCGTTTTGCGAAATTCCGGTAACTTTTTTTTTTAAATTGAAAGATCATCTTTAAAAAACCCGACGCTTTGAAGCTGAGCCAACTTATCGACGATTGGGTGACCAAGCCAATAACTTTTTTTTTCCACCCTAGAAACTTACCAAAGTGATCCATTTAACTCGAAATTTTACCAGAAATCTAAATCTGGTCTCCGTTTTGCGAAATTCCTGTAACTTTTTTTTAATTGAAAGATCATTTTTAAAAAAACGACGCTTTGAAGCTGACAGCCAACTTATCGACGATTCGGTGACCAAGCCTATAACTTTCTTTTTCCACCCTAGAAACTTACCAAAGTGACCCATTTAACCCGAAATTTTACCAGAAATCTAAATCTGGTCTCCGATTTAAGAAATTCCGGTAACTTTTTTTTAAATTGAAAGATCATCTTTAAAAAACCGACGCTTTAAAGCTGGACAGCCAACTTATCGACGATTCGGTGACCAAGCCAATAACTTTTTTTTTTTCCACCTAGAAACTTACCAAAGTGACCCATTTAACCCGAAATTTTAGCAGAAATCTAAATCTGGTCTCCGTTTTGCGAAATTCCTGTAACTTTTTTTTTAAATTGAAAGATCATTTTTAAAAAAACCGACGCTTTGAAGCTGGACAGCCACTTTACCGACGATTCGGTGACCAAGCCATAACTTTTTTTTCCACCCTTAGAAACTTACCAAAGTGACCCATTTAACCCGAAATTTTACCAGAAATCTAAATCTGGTCTCCGATTTGCGAAATTCCGGTAACTTTTTTTTAAATTGAAAGAGAATTGCTTTTTTAAAAAACCCGACGCTTTGAAGCTGAGCCAACTTATCGACGATTCGGTTATCAAGCCTATAACTTTCGTTTTCCACCCTAGAAACATACCAAAGTGACCCATTTAACCCGAAATTTTACCAGAAATCTAAATCTGGTCTCCGATTTGCGAAATTCCGGTAACTTTTTTTTAAATTGAAAGATCATCTTTAAAAACCCGACGCTTTGAAGCTGAGCCAACTTATCGACGATTGGGTGACCAAGCCAATAACTTTTTTTTCCACCCTAGAAACTTACCAAAGTGATCCATTTAACTCGAAATTTTACCAGAAATCTAAATCTGGTCTCCGTTTTGCGAAATTCCTATAACTTTTTTTTTTTTAAATTGAAAGATCATTTTTAAAAAAACCGACGCTTTGAAGCTGGAGCCAACTTATCGACGATTCGGTGACCAAGCCAATAACTTTTTTTTTTAGCCTTAGAAACTTACCAAAGTGACCCATTTAACCCGAAATTTTAGCAGAAATCTAAATCTGGTCTCCGTTTTGCGAAATTCCTGTAACTTTTTTTTTAAATTGAAAGATCATCTTTAAAAACCCGACGCTTTGAAGCTGGACAGCCAACTTATCGACGATTCGGTGACCAAGCCAATAACTTTTTTTTTCACCCTAGAAACTTACCAAAGTGACCCATTTAACCCGAAATTTTACCAGAAATCTAAATCTGGTCTCCATTTTGCGAAATTCCGGTAACTTTTTTTTTTTTAAATTGAAAGATCATTTTTTTTTAAAAACCCGACGCTTTGAAGGTGAGCCAACTTATCGACGATTGGGTGACCAAGCCTATAACTTTTTTTTCCACCCTAGAAACTTACCAAAGTGATCCATTTAACTCGAAATTTTACCAGAAATCTAAATCTGGTCTCCGTTTTGCGAAATTCCTATAACTTTTTTTTAATTGAAAGATCATTTTAAAAAAACCGACGCTTTGAAGCTGGACAGCCAACTTATCGACGATTCGGTGACCAAGCCAATAACTTTTTTTTTTTTTCCACCCTAGAAACTTACCAAAGTGACCCATTTAACCCGAAATTTTACCAGAAATCTAAATCTGGTCTCCGTTTTGCGAAATTCCGGTAACTTTTTTTTAAATTGAAAGATCATTTTAAAAAAAACGACGCTTTGAAGCTGGAGCCAACTTATCGACGATTCGGTGACCAAGCCAATAACTTTTTTTTCCACCTTAGAAACTTACCAAAGTGACCCATTTAACCCGAAATTTTACCAGAAATCTAAATCTGGTCTCCGTTTTGCGAAATTCCTGTAACTTTTTTTTTTTTTTAAATTGAAAGATCATTTTTAAAAAAACCGACGCTTTGAAGCTGGACAGCCAACTTATCGACGATTCGGTGAACAAGCCAATAACTTTATTTTTTAACCCTAGAAACTTACCAAAGTGACCCATTTAACCCGAAATTTTACCAGAAATCTAAATCTGGTCTCCGTTTGCGAAATTCCTGTAACTTTTTTTTTTTTTAAATTGAAAGATCATCTTTAAAAAAACCGACGCTTTGAAGCTGGACAGCCAACTTATCGACGATTCGGTGATCAAGCCTATAACTTTCTTTTTCCACCCTAGAAACTTACCAAAGTGACCCATTTAACCCGAAATTTTACCAGAAATCTAAATCTGGTCTCCGATTTGCGAAATTCCGGTAACTTTTTTTTTAATTGAAAGATCATCTTTAAAAAAACCCGACGCTTTGAAGCTGAGCCAACTTATCGACGATTGGGTGACAAGCCAATAACTTTTTTTTTTTCCACCCTAGAAACTTACCAAAGTGACCCATTTAACTCGAAATTTTAACAGAAATCTAAATCTGGTCTCCGTTTTGCGAAATTCCTATAACTTTTTTTTAAATTGAAAGATCATTTTTAAAAACCGACGCTTTGAAGCTGGACAGCCACTTACCGACGATTCGGTGACCAAGCCAATAACTTTTTTTTCCAGCCTTAGAAACTTACCAAAGTGACCCATTTAACCCGAAATTTTAGCAGAAATCTAAATCTGGTCTCCGTTCTGCGAAATTCCTGTAACTTTTTTTTTAAATTGAAAGATCATCTTTAAAAAAACCGACGCTTTGAAGCTGGACAGCCAACTTATCGACGATTCGGTGATCAAGCCTATAACTTTCTTTTTCCACCCTAGAAACTTACCAAAGTGACCCATTTAACCCGAAATTTTACCAGAAATCTAAATCTGGTCTCCGATTTGCGAAATTCCGGTAACTTTTTTTTAAATTGAAAGATCATCTTTAAAAAAACCCGACGCTTTGAAGCTGAGCCAACTTATCGACGATTGGGTGACCAAGCCAATAACTTTTTTTTTTCCACCCTAGAAACTTACCAAAGTGACCCATTTAACCCGAAATTTTACCAGAAATCTAAATCTGGTCTCCGTTTTGCGAAATTCCTATAACTTTTTTTTAAATTGAAAGATCATTTTTAAAAAACCGACGCTTTGAAGCTGGACAGCCACTTATCGACGATTCGGTGACCAAGCCAATAACTTTTTCCACCTTAGAAACTTACCAAAGCGACCCATTTAACCCGAAATTTTAGCAGAAATCTAAATCTGGTCTCCGTTATGCGAAATTCCTGTAACTTTTTTTTTTAAAATTGAAAGATCATCTTTAAAAAAACCGACGCTTTGAAGCTGGACAGCCAACTTATCGACGATTCGGTGATCAAGCCTATAACTTTCTTTTTCCACCCTAGAAACTTACCAAAGTGACCCATTTAACCCGAAATTTTACCAGAAATCTAAATCTGGTCTCCGATTTGCGAAATTCCGGTAACTTTTTTTTAAATTGAAAGATCATCTTTAAAAAACCCGACGCTTTGAAGCTGAGCCAACTTATCGACGATTGGGTGACCAAGCCAATAACTTTTTTTTTCCACCCTAGAAACTTACCAAAGTGATCCATTTAACTCGAAATTTTACCAGAAATCTAAATCTGGTCTCCGTTTTGCGAAATTCCTGTAACTTTTTTTTAAATTGAAAGATCATCTTTAAAAAACCGACGCTTTGAAGCTGGGCATCCAACTTATCGACGATTCGGTGACCAAGCCTATAACTTTTTTTTTCCACCCTAGAAACTTACCAAAGTGACCCATTTAACTCGAAATTTTACCAGAAATCTAAATCTGGTCTCCGTTTTGCGAAATTCCGGTAACTTTTTTTTTTTTTAAATTGAAAGATCATTTTTAAAAAACCGACGCTTTGAAGCTGGACAGCCACTTTATCGACGATTCGGTGACCAAGCCAATAACTTTTTTTTTTACCCTAGAAACTTACCAAAGTGACCCATTTAACCCGAAATTTTACCAGAAATCTAAATCTGGTCTCCGTTTTGCGAAATTCCTGTAACTTTTTTTTAAATTGAAAGATCATCTTTAAAAAAACCGACGCTTTGAAGCTGAGCCACTTATCGACGATTCGGTGACCAAGCCATAACTTTTTTTTCCACCCTAGAAACTTACCAAAGTGACCCATTTAACCCGAAATTTTACCAGAAATCTAAATCTGGTCTCCGTTTTGCGAAATTCCTGTAACCTTTTTTTTTTAAATTGAAAGATCATTTTTAAAAACCCGACGCTTTGAAGCTGAGCCAACTTATCGACGATTCGGTGACCAAGCCAATAACTTTTTTTTTCCAGCCTAGAAACTTACCAAAGTGACCCATTTAACCCGAAATTTTACCAGAAATCTAAATCTGGTCTCCGTTTTGCGAAATTCCGGTAACTTTTTTTTTTTTTTTTTTTTAATTGAAAGATCATCTTTAAAAAAACCGACGCTTTGAAGCTGAGCCAACTTATCGACGATTGGGTGACCAAGCCAATAACTTTTTTTCCACCCTAGAAACTTACCAAAGTGACCCATTTAACTCGAAATTTTACCAGAAATCTAAATCTGGTCTCCGTTTTGCGAAATTCCTGTAACTTTTTTTTTAATTGAAAGATCATCTTTAAAAAAACCGACGCTTTGAAGCTGGGCAGCCAACTTATCGACGATTCGGTGACCAAGCCTATAACTTTCTTTTTCCACCCTAGAAACTTACCAAAGTGACCCATTTAACCCGAAATTTTACCAGAAATCTAAATCTGGTCTCCGATTTGCGAAATTCCGGTAACTTTTTTTTTTAATTGAAAGATCATCTTTAAAAACCCGACGCTTTGAAGCTGAGCCAACTTATCGACGATTGGGTGACCAAGCCAATAACTTTTTTTTCCACCCTAGAAACTTACCAAAGTGATCCATTTAACTCGAAATTTTACCAGAAATCTAAATCTGGTCTCCGTTTTGCGAAATTCCTGTAACTTTTTTTTTTAATTGAAAGATCATCTTTAAAAAACCGACGCTTTGAAGCTGGGCATCCAACTTATCGACGATTCGGTGACCAAGCCTATAACTTTTTTTTTCCACCCTAGAAACTTACCAAAGTGACCCATTTAACCCGAAATTTTACCAGAAATCTAAATCTGGTCTCCGATTTAAGAAATTCCGGTAACTTTTTTTTTAAATTGAAAGATCATCTTTAAAAAACCCGACGCTTTGAAGCTGAGCCAACTTATCGACGATTGGGTGACCAAGCCAATAACTTTTTTTTTTTCCACCCTAGAAACTTACCAAAGTGATCCATTTAACTCGAAATTTTACCAGAAATCTAAATCTGGTCTCCGTTTTGCGAAATTCCTATAACTTTTTTTTTAAATTGAAAGATCATTTTTAAAAAACCGACGCTTTGAAGCTGGACAGCCAACTTATCGACGATTCGGTGACCAAGCCAATAACTTTTTTTTTACCCTTAGAAACTTACCAAAGTGACCCATTTAACCCGAAATTTTACCAGAAATCTAAATCTGGTCTCCGTTTTGCGAAATTCCTGTAACTTTTTTTTTAAATTGAAAGATCATCTTTAAAAAACCGACGCTTTGAAGCTGGACAGCCAGCAACTTATCGACGATTGGGTGATCAAGCCTATAACTTTTTTTTCCACCCTAGAAACTTACCAAAGTGACCCATTTAACTCGAAATTTTACCAGAAATCTAAATCTGGTCTCCGATTTGCGAAATTCCTATAACTTTTTTTTTTTAATTGAAAGATAATCTTTTAAAAAACCGACGCTTTGAAGCTGAGCCAACTTATCGACGATTGGGTGACCAAGCCAATAACTTTTTTTTTCCACCCTAGAAACTTACCAAAGTGATCCATTTAACTCGAAATTTTACCAGAAATCTAAATCTGGTCTCCGTTTTGCGAAATTCCTGTAACTTTTTTTTTAAATTGAAAGATCATCTTTAAAAAAACCGACGCTTTGAAGCTGGGCAGCCAACTTATCGACGATTCGGTGACCAAGCCTATAACTTTTTTTTTCCACCCTAGAAACTTACCAAAGTGACCCATTTAACTCGAAATTTTACCAGAAATCTAAATCTGGTCTCCGATTTGCGAAATTCCTATAACTTTTTTTAATTGAAAGATCATCTTTAAAAACCGACGCTTTGAAGCTGGACAGCCAACTTATCGACGATTCGGTGATCAAGCCTATAACTTTCTTTTTCCACCCTAGAAACTTACCAAATTGACCCATTTAACCCGAAATTTTACCAGAAATCTAAATCTGGTCTCCGTTTGCGAAATTCCGGTAACTTTTTTTTTTAAATTGAAAGATCATCTTTAAAAAAACCCGACGCTTTGAAGCTGAGCCAACTTATCGACGATTGGGTGACCAAGCCAATAACTTTTTTTTTTCCACCCTAGAAACTTACCAAAGTGACCCATTTAACCCGAAATTTTACCAGAAATCTAAATCTGGTCTCCGATTTGCGAAATTCCTATAACTTTTTTTTAAATTGAAAGATCATCTTTAAAAAAACCGACGCTTTGAAGCTGAGCCAACTTATCGACGATTGGGTGACCAAGCCAATAACTTTTTTTTTTTTCCACCCTAGAAACTTACCAAAGTGATCCATTTAACTCGAAATTTTACCAGAAATCTAAATCTGGTCTCCGTTTTGAAATTCCTATAACTTTTTTTTTAAATTGAAAGATCATTTTTAAAAAACCGACGCTTTGAAGCTGACAGCCACTTTATCGACGATTCGGGTGACCAAGCCAATAACTTTTTTTTTTTTAGCCTTAGAAACTTACCAAAGTGACCCATTTAACCCGAAATTTTAGCAGAAATCTAAATCTGGTCTCCGTTTTGCGAAATTCCTGTAACTTTTTTTTTTTTAATTGAAAGATCATCTTTAAAAAAACCGACGCTTTGAAGCTGGGCATCCAACTTATCGACGATTCGGTGACCAAGCCTATAACTTTTTTTTTCCACCCTAGAAACTTACCAAAGTGACCATTTAACCCGAAATTTTACCAGAAATCTAAATCTGGTCTCCGATTTAAGAAATTCCGGTAACTTTTTTTTTTAATTGAAAGATCATCTTTAAAAAACCGACGCTTTGAAGCTGAGCCAACTTATCGACGATTGGGTGACCAAGCCAATAACTTTTTTTTTCCACCCTAGAAACTTACCAAAGTGACCCATTTAACTCGAAATTTTACCAGAAATCTAAATCTGGTCTCCGTTTTGCGAAATTCCGGTAACTTTTTTTTTTTAAATTGAAAGATCATTTTTAAAAAACCGACGCTTTGAAGCTGAGCCACTTATCGACGATTCGGTGACCAAGCCAATAACTTTTTTTTTACCTTAGAAACTTACCAAAGTGACCCATTTAACCCGAAATTTTACCAGAAATCTAAATCTGGTCTCCGTTTTGCGAAATTCCTGTAACTTTTTTTTAAATTGAAAGATCATCTTTAAAAAAACCGACGCTTTGAAGCTGGAGCCAACTTATCGACGATTCGGTGACCAAGCCATAACTTTTTTTTTTTTTTAGCCCTAGAAACTTACCAAATTGACCCATTTAACCCGAAATTTTACCAGAAATCTAAATCTGGTCTCCGTTTTGCGAAATTCCGGTAACTTTTTTTTTAAATTGAAAGATCATCTTTAAAAAAACCGACGCTTTGAAGCTGGAGCCAACTTATCGACGATTGGGTGACCAAGCCAATAACTTTTTTTTTTTCCACCCTAGAAACTTACCAAAGTGACCCATTTAACTCGAAATTTTACCAGAAATCTAAATCTGGTCTCCGTTTTGCGAAATTCCTATAACTTTTTTAAATTGAAAGATCATCTTTAAAAACCGACGCTTTGAAGCTGAGCCAACTTATCGACGATTGGGTGACCAAGCCAATAACTTTTTTTTTTTCCACCCTAGAAACTTACCAAAGTGACCCATTTAACCCGAAATTTTAGCAGAAATCTAAATCTGGTCTCCGTTTTGCGAAATTCCGGTAACTTTTTTTTTTTTTTAATTGAAAGATCATCTTTAAAAACCGACGCTTTGAAGCTGGGCATCCAACTTATCGACGATTCGGTGACCAAGCCTATAACTTTTTTTTCCACCCTAGAAACTTACCAAATTGACCCATTTAACCCGAAATTTTACCAGAAATCTAAATCTGGTCTCCGATTTAAGAAATTCCGGTAACTTTTTTTTAATTGAAAGATCATCTTTAAAAACCCGACGCTTTGAAGCTGAGCCAACTTATCGACGATTGGGTGACCAAGCCAATAACTTTTTTTTCCACCCTAGAAACTTACCAAATTGATCCATTTAACTCGAAATTTTACCAGAAATCTAAATCTGGTCTCCGTTTTGCGAAATTCCTATAACTTTTTTTTTTAATTGAAAGATCATTTTTAAAAAAACCGACGCTTTGAAGCTGGAGCCAACTTATCGACGATTCGGTGACCAAGCCTATAACTTTTTTTCCACCCTAGAAACTTACCAAAGTGACCCATTTAACTCGAAATTTTACCAGAAATCTAAATCTGGTCTCCGTTTTGCGAAATTCCGGTAACTTTTTTTTTAAATTGAAAGATCATTTTTAAAAAAACCCGACGCTTTGAAGCTGAGCCAACTTATCGACGATTGGGTGACCAAGCCAATAATTTTTTTTTTCCATCCTAGAAACTTACCAAAGTGACCCATTTAACTCGAAATTTTACCAGAAATCTAAATCTGGTCTCCGTTTTGCGAAATTCCGTAACTTTTTTTTTTTAAATTGAAAGATCATCTTTAAAAAAACCGACGCTTTGAAGCTGAGCCAACTTATCGACGATTCGGTGACCAAGCCAATAACTTTTTTTTCCACCCTAGAAACTTACCAAAGTGACCCATTTAACCCGAAATTTTACCAGAAATCTAAATCTGGTCTCCGTTTTGAAATTCCTATAACTTTTTTAAATTGAAAGATCATTTTTAAAAAACCGACGCTTTGAAGCTGGACAGCCAACTTATCGACGATTCGGTGACCAAGCCAATAACTTTTTTTTCCAGCCTTAGAAACTTACCAAAGTGACCCATTTAACCCGAAATTTTACCAGAAATCTAAATCTGGTCTCCGATTTAAGAAATTCCGGTAACTTTTTTTTTTAAATTGAAAGATCATCTTTAAAAAAACCGACGCTTTGAAGCTGAGCCAACTTATCGACGATTGGGTGACCAAGCCAATAACTTTTTTTTTCCACCCTAGAAACTTACCAAAGTGACCCATTTAACTCAAATTTTACCAGAAATCTAAATCTGGTCTCCGATTTTGCGAAATTCCTATAACTTTTTTTTTTTTTTTTATTGAAAGATCATTTTTAAAAAAAAACCGACGCTTTGAAGCTGGACAGAGAACTTATCGACGATTCGGTGATCAAGCCTATAACTTTCTTTTTCCACCCTAGAAACTTACCAAAGTGACCCATTTAACTCGAAATTTTACCAGAAATCTAAATCTGGTCTCCGATTTGCGAAATTCTGGTAACTTTTTTTTTTAAATTGAAAGATCATCTTTAAAAACCCGACGCTTTGAAGCTGAGCCAACTTATCGACGATTGGGTGACCAAGCCAATAACTTTTTTTTCCACCCTAGAAACTTACCAAAGTGATCCATTTAACTCGAAATTTTACCAGAAATCTAAATCTGGTCTCCGTTTTGCGAAATTCCTGTAACTTTTTTTTTTAATTGAAAGATCATCTTTAAAAAAACCGACGCTTTGAAGCTGGTCATCCAACTTATCGACGATTCGGTGACCAAGCCTATAACTTTTTTTTCCACCCTAGAAACTTACCAAAGTGACCCATTTAACCCGAAATTTTACCAGAAATCTAAATCTGGTCTCCGATTTAAGAAATTCCGGTAACTTTTTTTTTAAATTGAAAGATCATCTTTAAAAACCCGACGCTTTGAAGCTGAGCCACTTATCGACGATTGGGTGACCAAGCCAATAACTTTTTTTTTCCACCCTAGAAACTTACCAAAGTGATCCATTTAACTCGAAATTGAAAAATGATCATTTTTAAAAAAACCGACGCTTTGAAGCTGAGCCAACTTATCGACGATTGGGTGACCAAGCCAATAACTTTTTTTTTCCACCCTAGAAACTTACCAAAGTGACCCATTTAACTCGAAATTTTAACAGAAATCTAAATCTGGTCTCCGTTTTGCGAAATTCCTATAACTTTTTTTTAAATTGAAAGATCATTTTAAAAACCGACGCTTTGAAGCTGGACAGCCAACTTATCGACGATTCGGTGATCAAGCCTATAACTTTCTTTTTCCACCCTAGAAACATACCAAAGTGACCATTTAAACCAAAAATTTTACCAGAAATCTAAATCTGGTTTCCGATTTTGCGAAATTCCGGTAATTTATTTTTAAATTGAAAGATAATTTTTAAAAAAACCGACGCTTTGAAGCTGAGCCAACTTATCGACGATTATGTGACCAAGCCAATAACTTTTTTTTTTCCACCCTAGAAACTTACCAAAGTGATCCATTTTAAAAAACCGACGCTTTGAAGCTGGACAGCCAACTTTATCGACGATTCGATTCAGTCGTAGATTCTTGATCGGATGATCACCGGTTTCGATTGGCTGCTACACCGGGGACGTCTTAAGACTCTTGAAACCCTGCTCCTATGCAAAAGTAGGCCCTATCGCCAATCTTTAAAAGTAGACAGTATATAGCATGCATTGTCAAATGCTCGTTCAAATAGTAATTTGAAACAAATAAATGTGCGCGACTAACAATCTCTCAAACATAGGCACAAACCGGGCTGACCGATGGCCGCATTTCGACTAAGTGAGTTGGAATGATTGTTTAGTGGTAGATATAAGCCTAAGCCTAGACATGGACAATGGCCATCACATAATACAGACTAACCCTTTTGTCAGTTCGACATGCAGTATTAAATTCCCTGTTTTTCGGAGAATATGTGCGAGAATAATATTTGACCATTACAATTGTGCGGATCATTATTTTATTAAAACAAAGTCGAGAAGAAGCAGAGCAGGCCCCACCGAGAGGGCGAGGCCCTGGGCCCAATCGGCTCATGCCTTAAGACGTCCCTGTGTCACACAACTGGTTATTGTGTTAGCATGAAATGAATCCCAGGGTACTTTGTAATCTTGCAATGCTTATACAATGGTTGACGAAGTAAGAATTGTAGCCAAGTTTTACCTTTGACTTCCTGAAAACCCGCTCAGATACGTAGATTTATGTATCATGTTCTTCTTTTATGTTAACAATGAAGCCCTGATCATCGTCCAATTAAAGCGGTAGCTGCTGCATCATTGTGTCCAAATCCATGGGCACATTAACGGGCAGCTGTGATATAATCAGACACAGGACTTGTCCGATGATTCCATAGCTTCCTCATCGTTCATAGACGTGCACTAATTGGATCTAATACGAGCAACCCTGTGTTGCTTAGGTGGATACACAAACCATTCCCGAACGTGACAACGTGGATCTTTGTCCAAGACCAGTGAGTTTTTACACGTATCCATAGTTTAAAGTCAGCCACTAGCTCTTGAGGGAAAGTATTATTAAGCAGTGGTAAGAGTTTTCTTTTGTTACCTTCAATGAGCGCTGAGACCATAAGCGATCCCACACTTATGTCCGAATGGATTGTTAACAAACGCTCGCAGTGAAACGTGTACTAGCTGCATTCCTACGTGTCTTCATAAACGGCGATCGCGCACAGTTCGGTGTCAATATAGAAGCGATTTCATCATCCACTTAATTTCAACTGACCCAGCTGCAGATGTGGTGGCACCGATGTTGCACCATTCGGCCGCATTCATTCTTTTGCGTTCCCGGCAATGTTTGACTTGGTCATATGGTGCTTTATTGGTACCATTCGGTTTTCTTGAGGAGCTCTTTTCCAAACGAATACAATCTCTGTATTTGGATTTGACTTTTTGATAAGCCGACATTATATATTTTTATAATACTTTCTTTATTTTAATACCTTATTATATTCACTGTCACTATTTCACGCTAATGTTTTACATACAGTCGATAGATTTTGATGAAAGCGACGATTGAAACTAAAACAAACGTCGTAGCCTCTCCGAGTCAAAAGTTATACTAAATGAAAATAATTAGCAGCAAATGACTCCCAAAATGTCGGCGCTTCCCCTCCGCCGCGTGCAATAAGTCATATTCCTGACTTAGCGTGATGATTTCTGTAACTTTTAGCCATACAGTGGTGTAATTGAGCTTTTGGATGGAGATGATAGATATGTAGCTGCAACACCAAACTGTATCCCCGATTTTGCTGTCGTTCAATTTTTTTATTATTTTAATTGCTTCCTGCTACGAAAGCTATTTAAAGACGTATTCCCGCAAAAAGAATTTTCGAATTTGATCCAAATTCCACCCTTGAAATTTACCGTCCCCAACAGGGTCTGGTTTGTCCGGCACTAGGGCTGCCCCGCCCTCAACTTATTTGTGTAACCTTCCATTTACCCTCTTTGTTTCTGAACGCAGTCCAAAATTATGAAGTTCTAGTAGCTTGGCTCATATTTCTGAATGTAATTAACTTCATTTAGCGAACTTTAGCAGATTCCGGAAATCTTTAGCTCCTCGTGCACCCGTGAAGCTTCCCGTGAAATAACCTGAAGTACATTCTAAAATTCCTCATTTGTAATTAACTACAGCTTTCAAATATTTTATATAAATCAATGTGACAAACTGATATTGAGAGCTTTTTTTTCTTCCTCAAAATATTTTAATGTCCAATAATTTAAAAGATATGTTGTGCTATCTATCTCCATATCAGGCAACCAATCATTCATTTAGAGCAACGCGCATTCTTCTGCGCAAATTACTGCATAACGTTAAGGAGAGGACAAAAATATAAAGTTGCTCTCCCTTTCTGCGCATTCATTCAGCGCATTAAAAAACTAAGCTGGTTGCTTCTTATTGGTGGGTGGGTAATGCATTGATTTACTTGGGTTGCAAGATTTGGTACTGTAGCATCTTTCTCTGCTTTAGTAATTCAGTGAAATATTTCAAAAATTACACTAGCTTTTGCCTCCATTTGGAATTTTTCAAATTGTTTTCAATCGGTCATTTCTCGTACCTCTCCTGGAGTGATAGCATTTAATTTACTGAGCTCGTTAAGCATCTAATTTTCATCCGAAAAATAAAACGCACTTTTAATTTTTTTCTCTGTCACCTAAAATATCTATGTAGAAGAAACATTTGTTACTTGAGCTAAGTAAATGAAGAACTAAACGATAACAATAATTACATATATAAGTTTTTAGTTTTGTATTGATAATACTTCAAAATGAATTGCATAATTCAAGATAAATCCCTGTGCAAAATGTATAAAGAAATAAATTATAAATGAGCAACTAATGCAAGATATACAATGTTTATATATTTTATTGGTAATAATTATGAATATTGTTAAAAGGAAAATGAAATTATTATTTTGAATCTTGACATGCATTATATATTAAAAAATGCATACTTATTAACAAAGTTCTTGTTACACAAATAGAAGATTTGTTTTGTTATGTATATGTAAGACTTTTCTCAATTTAATCTAATTTGTCAAAATATTATATTTTCTTTTTTAGACTTAAAATATTAATTCTTTTTTAGTTTTTATGAACTTTATTTCATCGATAAATCCTTAATACAATTTTGTTAATTTCTTTTTTTTGTAAAATATCATGAAATATAGTGAGATCCGGGGTAGCTACATAAAAAAAAAAAAAACTAAATATCTTTTGCACATGAAGTTAAATGTTGAAAAGTAATGAATACTTATTACGTAAATAATTAAAAACCCTACTGTGTCGTAAAATCAGGCTTTTGTTTGTTTTAAGGGAAAAAAATTACAGTACGAAAAAAAGAAGTTTTATTTTCTCTTCCACAACTTGTTCAATAGCGGGTAATTTGGTCACATTTTAAAAGAAATCACTAATTCCATTACCATGTATTACAAGAAAAAGTTAATCAATTGTATCATTATTTTTCTCATTAAAATAAGAATTTCTCGATTAATTAATAAATACTATGCATAATCAGTTGGTGTCGCATTTGGATTACATTATTGCTGATAAACCCGTACCCAGCGAAATCAGGGCCGGCGCTAAGGGTGGGCAAGCCGGGCACTCCGCCCGGGGCAGCAAACCTGAGGGAGGCAACAAATTGGCTGTAAAGTTAACTAGTTTATGAAGAAAATAAACCAAGATTACCCAGGGGTCCTAAGAGTCAAAATAAAAAAAATTCGAAGAAGAAATTAAAAATATGTATGCGAAATATTCACGTTTTCTATGGAGTCCTAGAGTTTTTAATTTTTAACGAGTATCAGGGCCGGCGCTAGGAGTTTCTCCGCCCCGGGCAAAAGAGGTAAAATGCCGCCCCCGTTTATAACAAGAATTAAATGATATAACCTAAACCTTTCCCATGTTTAATGGTAAAATAAAACGTGAGCAAAAAAAAAAAAAGAATTGCTATCAATAATGTTAAATTTTGATTAACAAAAAAAAATTATTTATATCTTTGGCACTAAATTAAAATAAATTAGGGTTGCACAGAAAAAGAATTAAAGTCATTTCTATTGTATAATATAAAATACAGGTATTAAAAATACTAAAACAAATTATAGAACCACTAAATATTAAATTTTAATTACATATTAAAAATAGATTTAAAACGAGTTATATATAAAAAACTTAAGTGTTTCTTTCTCACTTTTTTAATTCTGAGATTTTTTAAAATAATTTATTTAACATTAATTTCTTCAGCTAGTTCATGTTCAATGGCTATTGTTGTCAAACCGTTTAGCGATCCTCGGTATTAGTGGAGCGTAAAAACTTTTTAAAATTAATTTTAATTTGGAGAAACTCCTTTCTCCACTTGCCACACTTATTGGGTGAGTAAGCAATATCCTTATGACTATACCGAGATCTGGAACAAAATCCAGGATCGATATGAATTTTTAAAATCTCAATTGGGCTTTCAATTTTATTTAGCAAAGCCTAAACTGCTACTATTTCGTCTGCCAGGTCCAGCACGTTTATATCCGATGAATTCACATCAGTTAACACTGTTTCTAGATTTTTACAATACTTTAGTTCGTCGTTTTTGAGGGTATCTTTTTAAATCACAAATACTGTATAAAAAATTGGAAATAGTTGCTGTGGGTACTGATAAAATCAAACCTGGATTCAAATTGCATTGATAACTTTATCTCTCTCTCTCTCTTTCTCTCTCTCTAATGTGAAAAAAATAAAACTCTGCCTTATATTTCAAAGTAGGATCGTCTATCGAAAAACCTCGTACTTCATAGTCGAAATTAACATTCCTTCTTCGAACTCTATGGCACGTTAAATCTGTCGAGGCTGCAACGTCCTCCCTTGGTGTGGTGTGGTACTTAGGAGAGGGTTACAGCTCAGGTGTCGTCCGTCATGACCATGGTTCAAATTACGTGGTCCGTCACCAAAAGCCCTCGTGCAGCTGAACGTGTGACGTTAATATTCACTCACTCGAACTCTATGACGTGGCTTGGGGAGCTCAAAATTAGCCGGAATGTCGGTTTCGTTGGCGAGTTCTCAAGCATCGCAAAACGCATTTCATTAAAGGCTGTGTCGATCTAGGATCCTTGAAAAATCTTTACAACTTTTCAAAAACTCAATAGCAGATGGTAAAATCATAGTCTTTTATCTGCAATAGCTTACTTATAAGTGATACAATTTAAGATTTTGTACCAAATTACAATGCAGCGTAGGCTTAAATCCAGGGGGTACTCAGCCTTTGTTACTGCCGGGCTGCAAAGGTATGATAGGTATTTCACGCGGGCCGCATACACGCATGACAGTTATTTCATGCGGGCTGCAACATGCGGATAATGGAAAAGACACACTATTAGACCAAAGCATACGACAAAATTTGTAAAACTAATTTTTATTTTATGTTAATACTATATTAGCTTTTCTATCAAACATACACAAACATTTATTTTTCTGACTTTTTATAGTTATGGGATAATTTCTATTTCTTTTTATCAATCTCTTACTTACATTCTACTATTAAAAAGATTACAATATCGATATATTTAATTGCTTGATTAAAATAATTCCTTGCTTAATTTTAGCACATTGTTCTCTAACATTGAATTTCTTGGTGCAATATCGAGCCATGAATAAGCCACTCAGAAAGACCGGCGGGCCATATGCAGGCCGCAGGTTGAGTACCACTGGCTTAAAGATTGTTTAACACACCTTAATAGTCAGAGTCTTTATAGCAGTGTTTCTCAAACTGTGGGGCGCGCCCCCTGGGGGGCGCGGCATATCGAAAATAGAAGATTTAAAAATAATTAACGCGGAATGAATTAAAACAAAACTTTCAGACATAATAAAAAATACACTTTTACTTTCAGCTACAATTTGTAGGCGAGATATTAAGTCATCAAAAATAAGAAACTTCTTCAATACCTAATTAGCTATCTTGATCTATAACCAAATAAAAAAACTTTTATTTGATTTGCTGTAATCCCAACGATGAAAGATTTTTTTTTACTACGCTTTCTTTTTAAGCCTAACATATAACCTCTTTCTGAGAAAAACAGATCCCAGACCCAGAATCGAAGAAATATAGGAACATAAAAATTCATCACTGTCATTATTTTTGAAATACTGCACACTTATAGCTGTAATCTGTTTGACCTTCTAAGTTATTGGTACAGTTAGTTATGGCCCCTCTCTTACGCGTGTTTGTTTCCTCATTTAGTGAAGTTGTAAGTAATGTATTTCTCTGTTACGCTTTTTCCATGCAAAAAAACTGTTTTACACAATTCTTTTAGCAGTAACATACATATTATCATAATGAATACATATTTTTACCCGTAAGTGGTGGCGCGTGGACACACAGATTGCGAAATCCTTAATTCTGGCAAAACTGTTTATTTGTTACCAAAGAAAAATTGAAAAGTTCTTGAAGTAGGTAAGTAAACTTTCTCTTAGTTAAATTATTCACCGGAATCAACTGATTTGTATCGTGTACAATAAAATAATTATTAAAAAAGGATTGGGGTGACTCAATAACCCCTGCTCGACCGTATCGAGTGCGCGCGCCTGCTTTCTGGTTACAAAATATGCTGAAGTCTTTCGCTTTAAATATTAAAAATAATACAATTATTCTTCATCGGAAATTTATATTATTGTTCATTATTTAACAACAATTATAAATGCTATTTCTGTGAGGCTAAAAATTAGAATTCGCTTAAAACTAATTATAATTTGAGCAACCATTTTAAAAAGATCATTTTACATTTTTGTACATTGTCGAGGACTTGGCTTTGTGTGCGTTCTCCTTACAATTCAGCTGTTATAACAATAATGTTTTTTATTTTCTCATTCAGATATCTATATTTTGTCTTCTAAGCAGCCACCGGATTTTGCAATATGTTCAATTTAAAAAATTAGAGAAAGGAAAATTAACATAACAAATATCCTTATTATTTTTGTTTATTTATTTTTGCTTAAGTGTAGTATGCAAAATTTAAAAATTATGTTATTAATTTGTAATGGTTTATAACTGAGATCGCCTCATTGTAGCTTTAGCCGTCAAAGTGCATTATTATTGCATCTCACAGTACCATTATTAATGCATAAGGGGGCACGATAAAAATTGTGATCGAAAAGGGAGGGGCGCCAGTATTGAAAGTTTGTAGAAGCACCGCTTTTATAGAGCTGTCAATCTCAGAATTATTACAAACAGCAAGTAAAGCATCGTGATATCCTCTCCCTACCTGATACCTTAGTGGTTTCAATGCATCTTTGGCTTTCCCAGCGATTTTGTTTGAAATCACGTATCTACTTTATAAATTGTGTTCATCATATTTTTATTTCTGTGTGATGTACATTTTGCTTTCACTTTAATTAAATAGTTTTATGCTAGGAACAAGCAAAAAAATAGTACCTTATACTCTTTTCACATTAATTATTGTTCTGTAACAATAAAACTTTAATAAATCC
>BMAU01005159.1:0-12999 GCA_019973935.1 Trichonephila clavipes | reverse complement strand
GTTACGTATTGCTTTACTAAAATTTAACATATAATATTTGCATATCACATTAGTCATGGATATGTTATATACATGTTACTCAATATGTGTATATTACATATATTATAATTTACATTTTATAAACAGTTGAAAACAGTCACATAATCTGTACCATTTGAATTAAAATTTTTCATCTTTTAAAATATACTACATCAGTTATTTTCCACTGTGACACAATAAATAATCTCTAGAAATATACAAAAGTAATATGAAAGGAAGGGGGATGACATTCGATGCTATCTTCGTAAAAATATCTTTTTTAACCTCATTCCCTTTAAGACCATTCAAAACAATCATATGTAAGTTCTATAAACAAGTGGGTAAATGTGTACATTAATTTGCGTGGAAATATTAACAACAACATTGAAGTGTAGTATCTAATTTTCGAATTCAAAAATAGCTATCACATCATTATAAATCTTACATTATGTAATATCAGAAAATACAGCAGTTGCTGCTATTACAAATCTTGCATTTAACTATTATTTTCCTTCAAAGGTAAACTGCTTTTTAGCATGTCAAAGGAAGTATGATAATTTAATTTCAAATACAGTGTAACAATTTTATTTCCTGTCTAAATAAAATAATGGAAAGTTTCACTAGCACAATTGAAATTTACTTGTCTAACTGGTGAAACAATTTATGTAAAAAATTTCAATAAGTTACTATTATTTGTGATAGGAAAGGATTTGTTTAATGAAATGTAACTTAAAATCATTAAAAATACAAAAGGATATAACATTATGCAACCTATTTTATAAGTCTTTTTAAATAATTTGCTCTTTTGAGGCACACAGTATTAAAAATACACCTTTTTTATTCATAAATACACATGGTGGAATATTTTTTGAACCATATCAAAGCATTGTTATTGGTTTATTTTTAGTTTCACTTTCATAAAGTAGAAGACAATATCATCAACAAATATAATAAATATGCTTGCTTGTGTTAGCAAGTTTCAAAATGTCAGTATAAGTTCTTAAACTTAAAGAAATTTTAAAAGAAATAAAATTTCAATCCAACATGAGTCTTATTGTTTTATAAAATTCCAAGCCTCAAAAGGTTAAAAGTAATTATATAGTATAAAAAAATAGAAGATGGCAGTTGTGGTAGTATAAAGAACACACAAACATTCATAATAAATGTTAACTTCAAATTAACTCAGTACACATTTTACTATCAAATATATGTGCGTATATAAAGTAATCTTGAATGTTGGTATTGTATTGTGATAGTACATTTAATAACTTGTAAGTCAGAAACATATTCATATGTTGTTTATGAACCAGATTCAATAAATTAGATTTACATCATTATTCTAAGCTTCACAAAAAACTGGCAGTATATGTATATATATACACAGTATAATAAGCAATAAAATTGTACTTCCTACAAGGTCAAAAAGGAAAGAAATTGGATTCTAAGAAACATAAGAAAATAAATGTTGCAAAAAGAATATTGTACTAAAAATTGGATAAAACAGACAAAAACAGGAAACAGATGAAGCGCTATTAAAATTGAAGATATGTATATATATATATATATACATATACATATTTTTTGTAATGATTGTATGTTCATTAAACAGTACTCTGAAATTATAAAACCAATTCCATCCGAAGTATTTTAAGTCATTTGCACTGCCTTTTTAAGATGGTTTATATTATATTAACAATGTAAAACTAGTTATTGTAGTCATATTTTTCTTATTCAATGTTAAAACAAGACTTTTTTATACTTCAAAAACACATACTATTTCTTTATCACACATTGATAAGAAGTATAAATACATTTCATGTAAATATTTTAAATTAATAATTATGAGCACATTGTTACAAACTAACCTTAGTGGAAAAAAAGCAAAAATTGTAATGTATATGCTAAAAGAACAGATTAGTTAGACAGTCAAATTTGGGGGAGTTTGCATTGCATTCTGAAAATACTAAATAAACGTAAGTTCCAAAGAAATATAATTTTTATATCTAATTCAAAGATTTCTAAAACATTCAATATTAGAACATGACATAGTTGGTTTAAGTGTAGAATAGGGGAAAGTCAATTTTTGGCCAGTCGCCAAACTACATATATGTAGCGATAGGTGTTTCAAGAGTAATGAAGAGCCGAATTCACATTCTGGCATCTAAATGAACATCACCAAATCCTCAGGGCTTCTTATTCTACACTTTAGCCAGCATGGTTAAATTAGAACTTTATACAAATATTTAGGATTAGCACAAAGTAAATAATAGTATTGAAGTATTATGATGCTATGTGTATTGAGTCCGAGAAAAGACAAATTGACCTGCTAATATATAGCTATATCAAAAACACATGAAACTTGATAAGGATTCATTATACGCACTTTTACATGAAAAGTTATTTTACTCTTATAAACTATACTCCTAATTTTGTAAAACAGAAATAATAATTTTAAAAAAATACAAAAATAAGATTAAATTTCGTGAATTTGTACACATAAAATCAATTTTTTTTCAAGTTACATTAAAAGATAAAACCCTTATAATAAAACATTAAATTTCTGACAACTTTAGAAGTAATTAAAATTTAAAGTTAAGAAACTTTATCTTCTTACATTGATATAAAACTATCGAACGCTAATAAATGTATACATTAAAAACAAAATTTCAAAATAATAAGTAGAATTAGCATTAAATATTTAAATATAGCAGTAGACTTGACAGATATAATTTCAATCAGATATAATTCCTCAATAACAATTTTTTAAACTCCAATTTTATATTTTGGCCCACTTTTTTTTTTATGAAAAAATTAATTATAATATTACGGTATTTGAAATAAATGAGAAATGGTATTTTAAAAAATGAAATGTGTAGAAGATATTAGACACAAATTAATTTTTTAAAATAAGGAAAAATTACCAAATGAATTCTGAATTTTCAAAATATCTCCTATGTTTTAATCATTTAAAAATTACAAATTCAAAAGTGTATTAATTTCTTTAAATTATTTGGAAAAAAGTGTCTAACACATACTTAACTGACTGGGTTTAGAGGAACAAGTAACAAATAATTTATTATCTTTAAACACGTTTTTCTGCCTAAATAACTATTTTTAATCGCAAGATGTAAACAAATCCCCGTTGACTGCTGAGCCAAGCATAAATTTAAGGTTTCTATGTTTGTCAATAGATGTCACTATGTACCATATTATAATCTTTCACAATGAATGCACCATTTTGAAGAGGTACTTCTGATTTTGCTTTAGCTAAAATATACTTCGTTTTTTTTTAAATAAATTATTATTAATATAATAATTATTATTATCAAAAATAATTATTGATGAAAAGGCATAATAACAACTGTATCAACAGTTAATGAAAATCTAAATTTAGAAACAAAAAATGTATTTCAGCGGCAAATTTAAAATGAAGTAATTTAACAAAAAAAAAAAAAAAACTGTGTGAAAAAATGAGATATACTTATTCTAAAAAAAGTATTCAATCCTGAGTTTCATGCTGTTAGTCAACATCTATTTTAATTGAATTTTATTGTTACAAAGAACTAATACAGATTCTAAAATATTTTAATTAAAAATTTATACAATACTTACAAAGATTTTGTGTTTATTATTACTAAGATTGCACAAAATACTTATAACGGAAAAAAATGTTTTTGGCTGAAGAAATATGGAGGAAAAAATCACACGTTCATTGACTAAGTTTCTTCCTATAGCTGCAACGCAGGCTTATCAATTGGGCGTTTGGGACGGGCGCCCAGGGGCCCGACTGTTTATAATTTTCGATCCGCCAGTGTCAAGGGGCCCTGTATCTTCTGCCCCAAGGACCGAAATGAGCTTAAATCGACATAAAAAAATTCTGGGACATCAAAACTACTAATCGTTTGATGGATTTTGCAAAAATGAATATACATACATTTTTAACAAATGATAACACACTTTACATTTTTCCTTTTATTGATAAAACTAGCTGGTGTACCCGTTCTTCGCACGGGTGAACTGAAAAATTAAACAACACAAATTGAAGGAAAAATACTTTTTTAATGAGTTAATTTTATGTGAATTACAAAATAAACAAAAAAAGCTTTTTGCATATCTCAGCCAAACAAAAAAAAGAAAGAAAAAAAACACCTTTGTCAAATTTTAAGTATGTAGATCTAATAGCTGATAAAAAGGATTTTTTTATTTATAATTCCTCGTAATACTCTTGAGGGTCGATTTTTCAAAATACCTCCTTAAGCTGATCTCTGCTCACCAAAAGTAACACATTGTTAAATTTTTTCGTAATGAACGCTTAAAGTAGTGCAAATAATTTATATCTGAAAGTGTAATATATTAATATTACCTTCTGTTGTATTATTTTATTTTAAAATATAATATTTGCAAGCAACGCCGTTTCTTAAATTATAATGGCGATTCAATGAAAAACATAGCGAAATGTTAACCATAGAGTCCAGTTGGCAAATGTCTAGCTACTTTCATAGCTCGAGGTTTGTAAGACCCGCCGTGTAGGGAAGCGATGCACGTTAATACTTTATCCAACCGCATTATGATTTACTGCAGTTTTTTTCATACAATATTTTTTTTGGATCACTACATTTAAAATTAAGGCCTATACATAAACAAAATACTCCACTTTGGAATATTTAATACGTTAGAGCTAATGGTAAATTAATTATATATACCATTCACTTAAAATAAGTTGTCAAATCATTTTCTAAGGTCTTCATTAACATACAAAAACATAAGACAATTTAATTTTGACAAACTATTTTTTCCGCTAAAATACTCATCATGGAACCCGTGCTGCCATATGTTTTGGAAGAGTGGATTTCAAAGAATATTCCTGCTAAGCATTGGTAGAATATTCCTTCTAAGTTGGTGTGGTGTGATAGTTAGGAGAAGAGGGTGCCAGCTCAGGCGTCGTCCACGTCACTTGACCATGGTTCAAAATTACGTGATCCATTGCCAAAAGCCCTCGTTTAGCTGAACAGTGCGACATTAATATTCACTCACTCTCACACTCCAAAAAATACTGTACAGTAGCTATTGCGTTTTTAAGTATAAAAATAATTATATCTGCCTATTCAATTAAAATTATATAGCGTTATAATTTAACTACTAATCACAAACAAATTTTGAAAATTTGTCCAAATGATGCAGTGTGAAAGAGAAAGTTTATTTACTTTAAGTATCAGAACTGATAAAAGCATTTATTTGGAAAAAAGATCAATTTCTTACTACCAAATATGCATAATAAAATCATAAAAAAACCCCATTAAAATAAAGAGAGATTTATAACAACATCTCCCTTCAAAATTTAATTTTATTCTGAAATAAAAAAAAATAAGCATTATGCTGATCAGTGGAATTAATTAGAAGCGAGCCCCTTGCGTAGCCAAAACAAACAAAAAAAAAAGTTCTTTCACAAACAAAAGATAGATATATGCTGTCGTGGGCTTTTTTGCAGCGCAAGCTAGAATTGCTCGCAAATGGCTGAATTTTTTCCTACTTACTTGACAAATATCGTTATATTTTGGACACTTCATACAAAGATTTATAAATTATAGTCTATGCTATAAATTATAGCCTATGTGCTATTCTGATGTATAAGCTATATTACTGTAAAGTTTGATTAAAATCCATTCAGTTGTTTTTGCGTGAAAGACCCACAAAGATACTCACAAATTTTCGCATTTATAATTTATATTAGATATTAGACTAGCTGGTATACCAGTTCTTCGCACGGGTTAACTGAAAAATTAAACAACACAGATTGAAGGAAAATGAAGTTTTTAATGAGCTAATTTTATGTGAATTGCAAATAAAACAAAGAAGCTTTTTGCATATCTCAGCTAAACAAAAAAAGAAAGGAAAAAAAAAACACCTTTGTTAAATTTTAACTATGTAGATCTAATAGCTGGTAAAAAGGATTTATTTTATTTATAATTCCTCGTAATACTCTTGAGGGTCGATTTTCAAAATACCCTAAGCTGATCTCTGCTCAGCAAAAAGTAACACATTGTTAAAAGCTTTGCGTAATGAACGCTTAAAGTAGTGTAAATAATTTATATCACTAAATGTATTTTTATCCAAAATAATAGACAGTGTACTTATTTAATTAACAAATAATTAATTTAGTAATGAATTAATAGAAATACTTTTAGAAAACACACACACATATATATATATATATATATATATATATATATATATATATATATAAAGAGTGTTTTTTTCCAGGTATAGAAGTTTAAGTTGGCATTACTTTGCAAGATGGCGACCGATTTAACATCTGTCAAGTGATTTATTCTCAGTTTGTTTTGGCAATTCATCAAAACGATCATCAAGCAAGGCATCATTCGTCGAATGGGCTCAAAACGAGATTGCCGTTGTTCCCGATTTTCATAAGCGAATTTTGTTTAGCGATGAAGCGCACTTCTGGTTTAATGGCTACGTCAACAAACAAAACTGCCGCATTTGGAGTGAAGCTAATCCACAAGTGTGTGTCGAAACACCGTTACATCCAGAAAAACTGACTGTTTGGTGCGCTTTATGGGCTGGTGGAATCCTTCTTCAAAAACGATGAAGGCCACAACGTTACAGTCAATGGTGATCGGTATAGAGCCATGATTACTAACTTTTTCATTCCTAAATTGAACAATCATGATGTCCAGGAGCTGTGGTTCCAACAAGGCGGCGCAACATGTCACACAGCTCGTGCCACAATCGATTTATTAAAAGACACGTTTGGTGACCGCCTAATTTCACGTTTTGGACCTGTGAATTGGCCTCCAAGATCTTGTGATTTAACACCGCTAGACTATTTTCTGTGGGGCTATGTAAAGTCATTGGTCTATGCGGATAAGCCACAAACGCTTGACCATTTGGAAGACAACATTCGCCGTGTTATTGCCGATATATGGCCACAAATGTTGCAAAAAGTCATCGAAAATTGGACGTCCAGATTGGACTACATCCGAGCCAGCCGTGGCAGTCATATGCCAGAAATCATATTTAAAATGTAATGCCACAAGATTATCTTTCGAATAAAAAAAAATCATGTCAATCGAATAATACATCGTTGTTTTATTGCAATTTAAACTTCTATTCCTCTAAAAAAATACCCTTTATAAGTTATAAAAAAACAGTATGGGGGAAGCGTAGATATATATTTACATGTACTGAAAAAAAAAACATTCAAAAAGAAAAAAACTAAATGATAAAAACATTTTGATATTTTATTTTAATTTCATAGTTTTCTTTCCACTGTCATAGTTACAAATTTTGTGTAATGAACGCTTAAAATAGTGTAAATAGTTTATGTCAGGAAGTGTAATACATTAATATGACTTTTTGTTGTATTTATTTTATGTTAAAATCTTGCCACCCCCTCTCCCTTCGAAATCTAGTTTTATTATGAAATAAAAACAGTGACGACACTGATGAACGGAGTAAATGAAAAGCGAAAGCGCACCGAGGTACGGCGTAGACAAAACAGAAGGGATAAAAAAGATAGATGAATGCTGTCATGGGCTTTTTTGCAAAGGCAGAATTTTTTCCTTTCTTGACAATTGTCGTTATATTTTAAAAACTTCTCACAATATCTTTATAAATTTTAGCCTATGTGTTATTCTGATGTATAAGCTATATTACTGTAAAGTTTCATTGAAATCCATTCAGTTGTTTTTGCGTAAAAGACCCACAAATATACTCACAAACTTTCACATTTATAATATGTATTAGATGAGAATTGTGGAACTCCTCGGATTTTCTGTTTAAATAGCCTGTAACTTGATTAAATTTTAATATTCTCAAAATATTTTTACATATAATCTTTATTCTGTTTTATTACCACACACACACACACACACACACACACACAAAAAAAAAAAACTATGTATAATTTTCGTTAAAATAATAAAATTAAATTAAAAAATTACCATTTCTGAATAATTTTAATTAACTGCTAATTTTTTTTTAAATTTACAAAATATGATAATATATATATATATATATATATATATATATATATATATATATATATATATATATATATATATATATATATATATATATATGGCATGTAGCAAAGCACGCAGTCTTCGCGCGCAGGCGCAGCTGAGCCAAAGTGAAACAAAAACTTTTGACTTTTGAAAAAAGAGCAGAGAAAGACTGAGGTTCGCGAGCAGGCGTTCCCGTCGTCACATCATGGAAATCCTGTAGAAAAGCTACCTTTTTAATTAATTTTTGTTAAGTTTAAAATAAATCCGAAGAAAGACAAATGTCTTGGACCCCTTGTTGTCTCCCACAAATTATGGGAGCTCGACCGGGATCGATAAAATTTCGATTCTGATGAAAGTTTGGAGCGTGAACAAAAGGAGCGTCCGTGGAGGAGACGCGCCGCCATTTTTTGGAAACTTCGTTCAACCTGTGTAGAGGTTGAATTTTTCATTCGAACTCTGAATATTCCGCCTGTGTAGAGGTTGGAACTATCGACTTAACACCTGCGAAGAGGTGTCCTACTAATAATTTCAAGAATTATTTTTCGTCTAACAATATAACCTGTGTAGAGGTTGAATTTTTCATTCGAACCCAGTGTGAATATTCCGCCTGTGTAGAGGCCGGAACTATTTATGTCAATTTAGAGAGTTTCAAGAACTATTTTTCATCTAACGATATAACCTGCGAAGAGGTGAGATTTGTGGAATCAACGTTTTTCTTCAATTATTGGATACATCGTACGTGCGAGCGACAAGGGAGCTAGAAAAAAAAGGTAGGATCTTTCCATATTTTTTCTAAAATGGATAAAAACGCTCTTAAAGAGGATCTCATAAGAGTTGTTGAGGATCTAGACGGTACTGTGGAGAGTACGGACACAATAGCTAAACTAAAGACTAAAATTGAGAACAGTAGTACATTTGAAAGTGATCCAGATTTCGTTAAAACTTTAATTAAAAACTGTATAGATGAGAGGGTATCGCGAAACGAAAGGGAGGCAACTTTAGAAAAAAAGAAAATTGAGCTCGCAAAACTACAGCTAGCACAGTTAGAAAAAGAAGTCGAACTTCAAACGGCTAAAAATAAAGCATTGTTTAAATCCTGCAGCTTTAGTCGAAGAGAAACAGTTCGAAACAAACATAGAAAATATGATCAAAAGCATTAAAACTTTATCTCTTCATGTTCCCACCAGATCTGAAAATTTTAATCTATTCTTCCAATCATTAGATCGCGCATTTTTAACTAAGAAAATAAACGACGAATATAAATCTGAAATTTTAATAAATCTTCTGGGTGAAAGAGCTCATAATGTCTTATTGTATATTAAAAAGGAGGAATTAAATGACTATGAAAAACTAAAATCTATAGTACTCAGAGAATTCCAAGTAACCCCTCGCGAGTGTTTAAACTCATTTAAAAAAATGCTGTAAAATCATCAGGCGAGACATACATCCAATTTGCTGCAAGATTGACGGCAAACTTCCAATATTATTGTTCGTTAAGAAAAGTTAATTCCTTTGAATCTCTGTGTGATCTTTTAATTTCTGATAAATTATTTGAAACTTTAAATAAGGAAACTGCAACTCATATTGGCATTCGAGAAGCGGAAGATTGGTTTAGGCCTATTGATTTAGCTAAAGAGTGCGATATTTATATTTCATCTAGAAGCGGATCACGTAAGGAAGCTCCTATTGCTTGTGGATATACCGAAGACCCCTTTAAAAATAGACCACGAAACTATAAACCAAAGATTAAAGATAACTATCCCCAATATCTTGAAAGACAAAATAAAAATTGCTATATATGCGGTGATTCATCTCATTACGCAAGAGATTGTGAGAAGCGTTTTAAGCCTAAAGAATCTCACATCCATAATAGAAAAAACGCGAATAGTTTGAAAGTCAAGAGCGAAAAACAAAACAGCGATGAGTTCGCACAGCTCCAATATGTAAACATTTTTGTAGAAATTCAGCCCGTAACAGCCTTGATTGATTCAGGTTGCCAGATCCCAGTTCTAAATTCCTCACTAATTAGAGTGAACAAACCTTCCGAAGAAATAATAACATTAAGCTCATGTTTTGGCGAACAGCGTATGGTAGAAGTTAAGCCAATAAATCTTTCTCTTACTCAGCACTCTCCTAGTTTAAGTGTTCGAACAACAATATCACAGACCTTGACCGAAGAATTTATTATACATCCCAGTGTATATACTGAAATAAAGAAACTAAGCCACGCAAAGAGCGATGTTTTATTAAATGAAAGTGAATCCTCTTTAGGTGCTTATTCTGGTGCTTATTCTAATTCAATTTTTTATGTTGCAAATGTGATAGAAAACTCTAGTTTTGATTTGTCACATGTTAAAAACTTTAATATTAGAAATTATTTGAGTTCTCTAATTATATATATATATATAAGAATTATAAACCTAATAAAATTAAGAGTACTGAGTTAAAAATGGGTATTATAAGAGAAAAATGTTCTGATATAGTATTGTATAAGAAAGTCAATGGTGCCATGAAAACGAGTTCCGTGAGCTTCAACTCCCGCTCACCCACCCCTTCACCTATGAAGACTAAACATAGTCGGTTTACGATGCTCCGTAGGCTCTTCGAGCCCTGGAAGTGGAAACGGAAGAAAAAGAGCGATTGTTTTGAACAGACGTCCAGAACTCTAGAGAGGAAAATATCGATGCGTTCAACCAAAGAAGAGCTTAACTCTCCGTCGATAACGTACACGTCGTCCTCTGCTTTAGAAACCTACAACACCGTTGTGGTTACCAACTCTGGTTTTCCTACCGTACTATCGTCATCTCAGAATCATGCCATGCCTGTGAAACACAATGTTTCCCTGTTGAACCTTCCGGATGTCGAAGAGGTGCCTTCACATGATGGAAAAACTGTCTAGTTCAGCAAAATTATGATATGTTAAATCTTTGTGTATTTGTTGTATAGTCCTTGTCTGTTCCGTCTTTTTTGTATGTTTCAGATTCTCCTCTGGTATCCATGAAGAAGAAGAAAAGGAATAAGTACCGCTGCGGACAGCGTACAGTCAGGCTGGCCGTTGTGGCATGTAGCAAAGCACGCAGTCCTCCAGGCATAGTCCTCGCGACTTTTGAAAAAAGAGCAGAGAAAGACTGAGGTTCGCGAGCAGGTGTTCCCGTCGTCACATCATGGAAATCCAATTGTAGAAAAGCTACCTTTTTAATTAATTTTTATTAAGTTTAAAATAAATCTGAAGAAAGACAAATGTCTTGGACCCCTTGTTGTCTCTCCCCCACATATATATTATATAATACAAATATCAATACATATTAATTCATATTCGTCACCCATGCATTTGGCTGATTCTACCTGTCGTACAGAATATGTATGCATGTTAGCGATCGAAAACACTCATCAAAGCTCAAACTTAGCCAGGGGTTGTCATTTTTAACGAATGTAGGCAATGGTACACACAAGGAAAGAGAATGTCCACGGGTTTGGACCTATCCATAGCTCTTGATTCTTTTATAAAGGGATAATATTTATGATATTTAGTGTCACTTATATTAGAAAATGTACATAAAATTGTTTTAAGAACATTATTACAATAAAAAATTATTTAAGTGCAATATTTTGACAAAAAATGAGCATAAAATGACCAATTTTCAAAATATTGTCCTTTTGTGAAAAAGGCTTCTATTATAATAATAAAGAGTGTTTTTTTCCAGGCATAGAAGTTTAAGTTGGCATTACTTTCCAAGATGGCGACCGATTTAACAGCTGTCAAGTGATTTATTCTCAGTTTGGTTTGGCAATTCATCAAAACGATCATCAAGCAAGGCGTAGATTCGTCGAATGGGCCCAAAACGAGATTGCCGTCGTTCCCGATTTTCATAAGCGAATTTTGTTTAGCGATGAAGCTCACTTCTGGTTGAATGGCTACGTCAACAAACAAAACTGCCGCATTTGGAGTGAAGCAAATCCACAAGTGTATGTCGAAACACCGTTACATCCAGAAAAACTGACTGTTTGGTGCGCTTTATGGGCTGGTGGAATCCTTCTTCAAAAACGATGAAGGCCACAACGTTACAGTCAATGGTGATCGGTATAGAGCCATGATTACTAACTTTTTCATTCCTGAATTGAACAATCATGATGTCCAGGAGCTGTGGTTCCAACAAGACGGCGCAACATGTCACACAGCTCGTGCCACAATCGATTTATTGAAAGACACGTTTGGTGACCGCCTAATTTCACGTTTTGGACCTGTGAATTTGTGAAGACCCACTAGGATCTCACTTTGAGAACGAGAATAATTTTGAGTCAAAGAAGAACCAGTAGCCATTTTTATAAATAACTTTCTTTATTTGTTTATCTTTCCCAAATTGAATTAAAGACTTTTAATAACAAATAAATCAAGAAATAGTTATATGAGGTTTAAAAGGGGCTTTCCTTTAAATTAACTTAAATATTTAATGATACAATTAATTAACAATTAGAATATCGATCACGCAGAGATTACCGCAATAAGAGATTCCAGAATTATACTCAATAATATTCCTATTGAACATTTAATTTTAATCTCACTCCTAATATAAAGCTTTAATGAGACTTTAATTATACATCAATATTTACTACACTGCAGCTCAGCTCTTCCTGAGATTTATCCACCTAATTATCTTCAATAATAAATCTAACTTCACTATTATACCTTCCTGCTTCAATCTCTCTCTCCTACTGCCTTTTACTTTTCTATTCCGTTTGACTTAAATACTTTATCTAATCTGCATAACAAGGAATCATGTCCTCTTTTTGGAGCTGATTGGAAATAGGTAGGGAATTAAATTTCCCTAAAGAAGACGACTCAGAAGGTTAGTGATAAAGTTCCGTATAGGTTTGTCACAAATTGGCCTCCAAGATCTTGTGATTTAACACCACTAGACTATTTTCTGTGGGGCTATGTAAAGTCATTGATCTATGC
>BMAU01005158.1:0-38439 GCA_019973935.1 Trichonephila clavipes | reverse complement strand
AACTGCATTTAAAAGCGTGGGGTGCTTGATATCAATTGTTATAATTTCTTAAGGGGAGTTGGAAACCTCTCTCTCTCTCTCTCTATACTGACAATGTTAAATTGGCTGTTTTCGATGTACCTTTTCTCAAAATCTGTTTCATGTACATGCTTGAAATTTTTCACACCTTTAAAGTACACCTCTCTCATTATACTAAAAATGAGCTTTTAGCTAATTTTGAATTTTTAATAAATTATGAAATATTTTTATCAAATATTGCAAAATTTGACCCATTTTTACTTAAAAATTTGTAAAAATTAAATTTTGAGTTTTTTACAAAAGCTCATTTTAGTATATATTAGACATCATTAAAAATAATTCATAAAAATTTACATACCTGTGAACAGTAGTTTCTCAGAAAAGGTACATCGCACATTAAAATTTACATTTTGAGATAAATTGATTTTAATGTATACAGTGAGACTTCTAATTGGCTAGGAAATAAAAAAATGTGTGCTGTGCCCAATTTAAAAATAAACGATACATGCTTTGGTTTATATCAGTCGTTACACTTTTGGCAACAAAGTAATTTGTTTAAGTAAATTTCAAGCATTAAAATGCGGGGCGTGGCCCAAATTCAACGATTTTTTAAAAAATACGTTTTAAGGGCTTCTAAATACCCTAGAGGTTAAAGTAAGGTATTTTTAAAAAGGTTAAATTTATACACTTGAAAATTAAAATCTCAAATTGTCAAAAAAAAAATAAGATTTTAGCTTTCCAACACCCCCTTAATAGCGCTATTCTTGTAATACAGAGTTAGTGTAAAAAATGTAGTACCAGGGGGACCCCTTACTGCCACCACAATGACATTAATTTTCTCGTTAATCATTTCCATTCTTAGGTTTAGTCCTAGGAGAGCACATACCCTTGGCAAAAAGCGCCAAGCCAGAACGAGATGGTGGCAAGTGAATATAGCCAGACAAGGTGGATCGTAATGAAAATATATGTAAACAATACAAAAAATTAATCAAACGTATTTAAGATGAAAAAAGAGAAAAAGAAACAGCACTTATACTTTCTTACTGCTGATCTGTTCCGAGTGGAGGGTACAGCATGACAGCAGATTTTAAATAAAAAGCCTTGAAAGCCTCATCGTTAAGAGAATAATCGTGGGAGCGTGGCCATAAATATTCTGCGAGGTAATGGTCGAACATATCCATTCGAAATCTCCGTTCAAATCCATCCAAAAACAGCACTCTTTCGTTCGTGTAATCCCATTCGCTCATTACATTTAGAACATTTTCATAATTCAAAGCAATCCATCCTTCCTTCATACACTATTCAATCAATTTTCTGACATTTAGCATTCAACAAAGTACAAAATTCGAAGGTATATCCCCTCACATACGCCATACTTCCAGCCAGGTGCCCAACAACAAAATGGGTGCCAGGTGTCGTCCACGTCACTTGACCATGGTTCAAAATTACGTGGTCCGTTACCAAAAGCCCTCGTGTAGCTGAACAGTGCGACGTTAATATTCAATCAATCAATAAATCAATCAACCAACAACAAAATGATGCAATCCGAAATGCCCGCTGACAAAATACAAAAATTCCAGAAATAGTTAGGTTTACCATACGCAATGTATCAAAGTAGAGTTACCAAGATGGTGCAATTATTGCCAACCAAAATAATATGCTCCAAGGGTGTGGGCTCTCCTAGGACCGAACCTATTCTTATACTAAGATTTATTTTTTACTTTTTTAGTACCATTAACTATAAAAGCATTTTTTAAAACTATAATTTATTAAATTTATGGTGTTTCATGTACGTCAGACTGAACAGATTTCAGTACTTACGTATTATCAAAACAATCGCCAACTCTATTAATAATTCGCTGAAATGACAACTCAATTGGTACTTACGTCTTATTGGCGACATATGAAATGAATCACCCTAGTTGCCAATTTTTCAGTGTGTCATCGGGGTTGCCAACTTGGTGAGTTATTAATAGAGTTGGCAATATTGATGCGATATTTCATAAGTACCCTCCAATTTCCTGTGCTGTACATGCTGAATTGTCAACAGGTACTTCGTTTCATATAATGTTGCCAATAGGTTGCAATAATATATAAGTAGGGGAAACCTGTGTACCTAGGGCCATATTTTTCAATGCACAAAAACAGAGCCCCTGGTCTGTTTAAAAATGTGAAACTGATATGCACTCATCATTATACTAACTCCCATCCAATTGTAAATATAAGTACTTAAAATATTAAATTCTGTGAAATAAAAGGTTTTTAAAGAATTCACAAATGGCCCTAGGTGCAATATCGTTGTACCTAGGGCCTTTCCCTGAGAGTTAGGTTTCACTCTGTAATCAATAGAAAACAAACATACACACATGAATTTAATAAAAGGAACAATATCAGCTAAAACATTGATTTATCATGTAGCCATTTAAATTGCAATGTACCAAATTATTAATGAATTGCACGTATTTTTTCATCCAACATTTAATTTAAAAAACTGGTTCCAAAAGTGAGCTGCATACATTGTCGTTCTGAAGCATCAACAGATTGTAGTTTAGGCAATTTGAACACAATATTTCTGTTGCCAGTTTTATAAGTTTCTTTATCATGAAGAAACTTATTTGAAAGTGCAACATTCTTCAGAAATTTAACACTCATGTGTTCTTTTTTAATATCTATTACTTCTGCCATATAAAAATGTTTAGTTTTTTGCCTTGTAATTTTGTTAAACAAAAAAATCCCCCTTTTCAATAGTATCCCTTACATCAGTTACTGTAGAATTTGCCTCATCAGTGGAATGTGAGAATCTTCAATATCTGATAATTCTTATATTATCTGCATTAGGTTTTGACCATTTTATTCATTCAGGATTTCTAGGAATCTAAAAAAGTTAGGAATTTATAATTGCTCATTAAGAGAAAAATTGATAAATTAAAAATTTAATTGAAATATCGTAAAAATCTGATTTAGAATTATATTATTTTTATAACTATAAAAAATTGGTTTTTTTGTTAATTAAATGAATTCTTATGTTCGTATAATAAACAAAATAATAATCCTGAATAATAACAATATTGGTAGCTAACATATTTTTTTATAAATCAAGCATGTTGAAAGTTTCAGAACAAATTATACACTCCTCTCATTTTAATTGTTAGACATTTAAAAAGTAAAACCATTCGAAATACTTTTCGGATCCAAATTTTTATGATCTCCTTGTGTTGTTTTTTCCAATCCCGTTCCATGATCTCAATGAAAGTAAACACACCGATTCGAACCCGATCTTTTTGCAAGTTTCGTGATTTGTGGTTGGCAGCAACTGCAATGCAAATCGAGCGACTATTTAAACTCGGCTCATGTTAGTTTTTCAAGAGGGAAGGAGAAAAAGAAATATAAGAAGTGTGTGAGTGTTTTAACTCTTAGAGGGAGAGAGCGGCTGGTTGGCAATGCAACTGTATGTTGCATCACCATTTTCAGATTTTAAATTCATTTTACAATATTAGACTGTAAGAAGACGGTTCAAATCTCGGATGTCTGGTATTGTTGATTTTTGAACTTATTGTTTTTTTTATCGCTCCAATAACGAGCACATTGACTTTATCATTGATTATTAAAGGCCAATTTTAAGAAACTGATTTCGTCTTCATGCCTCCTCGACACAAAAATTTCACTGCTTGCTTTGCCAAAATTTGGGTTAGTTTACCAATAAGTGTAACAAATTTGGTTATGGACCCAGTCCATGTACTGTGTCGAGACAGTCTAAGCAGTTGAACCAGGCCATGAACTTTGTCTATTTAAATACTGTTCCAGTCTAGAACTATTTTTTATGAACTCTGTTGCTAGTACGCTAAATCGAGTAACAGATATGGAGTTTAACAACCAGATATCAGTGTTGACTCAAAATAACTGGAACACATGGAAGCATGATATGCAAGTACTCTTAATGCATTATGGTTGCTGGCAGTTTATAATACAGACCAAGCCAGAGCAACCTGATGAAGAGGCAACATACAAGGAAAAAATTAGATCTACAACTTCGTAAGGATAGATGTTATACGTTGATCTATATACTAACATCAGTTCAGATTTGAAAAATCTGATAACGGAAACAATTAACGGAGTAGCGGCATGGAAGATATTAAAAGATCACTTCGAACCAGTCACAAAAGCAAGAATAATCCAGCTTTTAGATCATTTTTTGGAACAAAATACCAACCAGGGGAAGATGTTGGAATCTTCATATCTCGTGTAAAGACAGCGGCAACCAGACTACAAGAAGCGGGTCATAAAATGGACAACCTGTACATAGGATTTCAATTAATAAGATGGCTTCCTCAGGAATTCCAGTCTACCGTGCAACAAGTCTACAGATGGAAAGAAGAGGACTTCAGAGTTGTCAAAATTGAAGCAGAGCTGATATTAGAAGCCAATCGTCTTCAGTTGATGAAACAAGATTTGGAGAAAGCGGAGAATGCTTACTTGAGCAGTTTCACTTCGAAGAAGTCGAAGACGTTACCTGGTGCTACGGCTGCAGCTCATGGAGATCCAAATGGCAAGAATGATTACCAAAAAAGAAAGGTGGTAAGGTATTTAACTGTAAAACGATTAAAAATGTTAAACAATCTATTAAGACTATAGGTCCGTGTTATGTATGTAATAAGTACGGGCATCTTAAAGTAAACTGTAAAGAGAAAAAGTCTCTACAAAAATCTCCTTCAACTGTAAATGAAACTTTTAACACAGAGTTTGATAAAGATGATAAAGGTGTTTGGGTAATAGATACTGCTGCCACGAGTCATTTTGTAATGACAAGAGTTTATTTTTAGATCTTAAACCGATAACTAACATGAAAATGTCGTTAGCAACGGAGGATAAAAGTTGTCCCGTAGAAGGAATCGGTACACTTAGATTTCGGGTAAAATATAAGGGGAGTTTTCATGAAATAACTTTGTCTGATGTTTTATTTAATCTAAGTTGAGGAGAAATTTGTTATCCGGTTCCAGATTAGAAAGTAAAGGTGCGCATTTTGTGGGTACTAAAGGTAAAATTAATGTTTTTAATAAAGACTGGATAAAATTTTTCTCGGCGACACGCCATGAAAATTTGTATTTTTTTTAAGCCGGATCATTATATTATACCAAAGAGTAAAGAAATTAGTTTTTAGTGATGTAACCGCTAAAACAAAAAACGGATCAATAGAAATATGGCATCAACGCTTTTGTCATGTTAATAACGATTACTCGGTAAAAACTAGTAAAAATGATAGTGTAAAAGGTCTCCCACGCTTAACTGATAATGGTAAGACTCATTGTATACCGTGTAAATTAGCAAAGTCCAAGAGAGTTTCATTCAAAAAGACGGGGGCCGTAAGATCAAAACGTCCATTGGAATTGTTGCATATGGACCTCTGTGGTCCAATGCCAACTGAAAGCCAAGGCGGTAATAAATATTTCTTGAGTATAATTGACGATTATTCAAGAAAAGTGACTGTATTTCCCATCCGAAATAAATCTGACGTATTTCATACGTTTATAAGATTTCAGAAACGAGCAGAACGTTTTCTAAGTAAAAAGGTAATAGCAGTTAGAACTGATGGCGGACTAGAATTTTGTAATAAGGATATGGATAATTTCTTGACAGAACTGGGTATAAAGCATGAGGTAACAAATTCATATACGCCAGAAATGAATGGGGTCGCGGAGAGATTCAATTTAACCGCTCTAGATGGCATCAAAACATTGCTTAAGTCTAGTGAAGTTCCCCATAAGTTTTGGGGAGAAGCATTACTTTGTTTCACTTATGCGTGGAACCTAATTTGTCACAAAGACAGTAACAAAACGCCTTTCGAAAAATATTCAGGTAGAAAACCATCGGTATTGCATCTAATACCTTTTGGATGTTTGGCATATGCTGGTGTGCCAAACAAATTAGAAAAAAATTCGATATGCGTGCGAAAATGGGAATTATGATGGGATACGCACAACGTACTAAGGGTTATAGAATATGGTTGATAGATGAAAATAAATTAGTCGAGACTATTAATGTAAGATATTCGATGAAAATAAGAGGGGAATTAATTTTAGACAAAAGTTAATAGTAACCTTGGATATAATTTAAACCTTCCTGATTATTATGATGAGGAGGGATGATTTTGATAGAGTAAAAGATTCATTAACGAGTCGTTTAGTTTCAAAGACAAGTACGGAAACTCCTCAACATCTGAAAAACCAGATGTATCTTCCGATAATCATAGCTTGATCCCATGTACAGAGGTTAAGTGGATTCGAAATATAGGTAGGAAAGTAACTGGATCTAACGTATGGTATAGTATAGAAGGGAAAGCAACCCGATTGAAATCTTTTAACGAAATAGAGAGATACTGTAAGAGGCATAATATTGAGTATGATCCTAGTTTATTTAATTTTAGAAAAGATAATACCGAATCCCAGGGATTTTCAGATTTGTCAGAGCAACAAGAAGCTCTTATGGTTGAAGTAACTATTCCTAACTGTTACAAAAACAGGCGATAAGATCCAGAGACGCATCTAAATGGCATGATGCAATGGATAAAGAAATTAACGTAATGATGGAACGTAAAGTTTGGGATTTAGTTGATCATCCGGATAATATAAAAATTTTAGAAAACCGTTGGGTTTATACCATTAAATATGATGAAAATAATAAAATTGTTAGATACAAGGCCCGCTTAGTTGCGCGAGGTAACACACAATTACGAGGCGAGTCATTTGACGAGGTATTTAGTCCAGTTATTAACTTTACTATTGTAAGATTATTTTTCACTATCTGTGTATGTTTGTGGAAATGGACGCATATTCAAGTAGATATCACTAATGCTTATTTATATGCTAACTTAGATACTGTAATCTACATGAAGCAACCAACTGGATATGAAATTGATAATAACAAAGTGTGTAAGTTACGTAAAGCAATATATGGACTCCACCAGAGTGGACGCCAGTGGTTTTGGGGGAATTAGAAAATAAATTAATTAAATTAAAATTTAAGAAGTTAGAGTGGGTTAATTGTGTATATATGTTTGAAGATAATGTAATTTTATTATTTTATGTAGATGACATGATTATATTTGGAAAAGAAATGGAAAAGTAAATTTTGTATTACAATTATTGCAGAAAAATTTTGATTTAAAAAAATTATGGGTAAAACAAAGAAATTATTAGGAATAGAATTTGAAGAAATAGGTAATAGTCTGTTTATACATCAGAGATCTTACATTCGAAGGTTATGTGAAATTTTTACGAAAAATATAAATATCCTGTAAGTTCATTACCTATATCAAAAGGTCAAGTTCTTTCCAAATTAGATTCACCCAAAACTAGCGAAGAAATTTTAACAGTTCCTTATAGAAATTTAATAGGATCTTTGTCATTTATTGCTATACGCACAAGACCCGATATTATGTATGCAGTAAATGTATTATCTCAATTCCAAGCAAACCCGGGAATAAAACATTGGAATTGTTTATTGAGATTATTAGGTTATTTAAAATACACTCAAGAATATAAATTAGAACTTTCAAAAGTTAAATCATTAAAACTAAGATGTTATTCAGACTCAGATTTTGCTACAAATAGGGATGATCGAGTGTCAATGGGAGGGTTCATAACTTTTATAGACGAAACTCCAATTTCATGGCGAACTTTCAAGCAAAAATCCGTTAGTCTGTCGACCATGGAAGCTGAGTATGTTAGTTTAACAGAAGCAGCTAAGGAATTCATTTGGCTAAAGAATGTAATTAATAATAAAAGTTTAAATTTGGAATTAAGTGAAAATGTAATGTTTTGTGACAATCAAGCTGCTATAAGTTTTTCAAAGTCACCGGTAGAAAATTATAGAACAAAACATATCGATGTTCGTTATCATTTTCTAAGGCATTTGATATACGACAAGGTTTTCCAAATTAAATATATAGGTACCAAAAATAATTTGGCGGACATTTTTACCAAACCCATGGTAAAGGAAAAATTGTTGGAATTTTGTAGAAAATTATTTTTTTTTTAGAGAATAAGACTTTGTTTCTTTAAGATTAAAATATTAGTTTGTTTATTACAATAAAGATTGTGAATAAAATGTATTTTTTTGTGTTAAATTGTGTAACATGTGATTATAGATTAAAATTAATTTACTGATTTGTAAGAGATAATGGTACGAAATTGGAAAAAGGGGGCTGAACATCCAATAATAATAAAAAACTTGACTAAATCAAAATGATTCAGATAATTAAAACCATTTTCCTCTTTTTATCATGAAAACTTTTCCAATGAAATAATAACATAAAGAATATTAATTGCAATTGTACTTTGGTACAAGGCAACTATGTGGCCCCAGGTACAAGACTAGGTAATTTTATACAAAATGTCTTCTGCAGAAAACCCACATGGAGATAGGATTTATTTTAAATCTTATTTATAATACTTAATGTTACAAACAAAATTATGTACAAGAAAAAAAATTCAAAGAAAATTTTTTGATTTACTTTGTACAACAATAAAAATAGATGAGCTACAGAACTTTACTTCGAACTATGTAAAATGTTTTACATTTATAACTAGCCACCGCTTTCTTTTGAAAAATTTCAAAATGAATGCCAAAGTAGGAATTGGTGTTCCCACTCACCCAACTGAGTAATAAAACTTAGAACTAAATATTATTCAAATAAAACGGGGTGGCCCTAGATACACAGGTCTTCCTTACTCAGATTTCTTATGTTTTTTACTCGTATACAACATGCCTTCATACAAGAGTTTTTGTACCAAAGCTGTATTAATTTTTGGTACTTACATATTATCGCAAATTTATTGTCGAGATTATATGAAATGAAATACATCGTTGTGTCAATTTAGCGTGTACAACACATGGAAGATCAGGGTCGCCAACTTGGTGAAGCATTCTGAACGTTGGCATTGTTGCGATAATATGTAAGTACCTAAATTTTCTCTACCTTCCTTTAAGACCAGTTGATTTCCCTGTTAAGTCTAACTCCATTTCAAAATTCATGTAAAATCCTTGCTCTAATAAAATATCCCCAAAAAAATTTATGGTTTATAATCATTCCAAATTCCATAAGTTCCAGATCACGCAGGCATGATCACTGAACTTAGAAAAGGGAAGATTTTCAGATGAAGAAATTCTCTTCACAGTTATGAGGAAGAATCAAATGATGAAATGTATAACACAACAAGTATGATTCCTCTACTGAAATCGATTCCAATTTAGAAGAGGGAGACACTGTTGAAAGTAAATGTTTTATGTAGAAAGAAACAAAAACATTTATGAAGAACTTAATTTTAAAGACAACTGGTACACATCTTATTCACTTTCAGATGAACTTTTGAAGAAAAAAAATCGCTGGAACAATAAGAGAAAATAAAAAAGCAATTCCAAATTTTTTTAATTTAAAAAACAAAGTTTACTCTTATATATTTAGTCTTAATAAGATAAAGATTTTTTAAAAAAATTAAGATCCAGTGAAAACATCGCATTCACTCACGACTAGACTAAAGGAGTGTATAAACAATGTACTGAATGCCCTTATAAAAAGAACAGAAAAACTAAATTTAAGAGTGAAAAATGTAGTAAACATAATGTGTATTTCCTACTTTTCTTTCTTTTTTATACAAATTTCATGGTATAATCAGAACGTAAACATCCTTGGGGGTGTGAGATACCCTGCGCAAGAACTTTAGGCCATTTTTTTGCGTGAGTGATGATGGTTATAAGATAAATTAGTACTTACATATATGGTAATAATTGTTGGCAATACCAATTTCGCTTGTGTGTGTCATGTGCGCTGAATTGGCAATCATATGCTTCATTTCATATAATGTCGCCAAAAGGTTGTGATAATATGCAAGTACTGATAAATCCAATTTAAACAATGTAGAGAACAATTATTAATAAGACAAAATATTCGTTAAATATTAGTAATCAAGTACATTTAATATTTATATGTAATGTCCAAAAATAAAAAGCATTCTTGAAATATAGATTACATTCAATTTTACTAACTAATTTTGCTCATTCATAAATTTTGAATTTGCATAATTTGAAATTGTTGAAGCTTCTTTATTTTTATGAGAACTTTTAACACATTTTCCATAAATTTACTAAGATAAAAAAAAGTTCTTTAAACTTACAAGAAATTAGTCTCCTAAAAATTATAGTTTAAAAAAACTAAAAAACACACTTTTATAGTTAATCGAACTAAAAAGGAAAAATTCTTAATATAAGAATAAAATGATTAACGAAAAAAATTAATGTCATTGTGATAAAAAATATGGGGTACTCAATATTAATTGTTATAATTTCTTACTAGTTCTATTCCGAAATGCCGAGTTAGCGTAAAAATGTAGAACAAAGCACCCACGCTTTTTTACCACAATGACATTAAAATATATTTTCTCGTTAATCATTTTATTCTTACATTATGAATTATTTTTTACTTTTTAGTTTGATTAACTATAAAAGCGTTTTTTTTTTTTTTTTTTTTTAAAACTGTAGTTTATTTTTTAATTTTTTAGTTCGATCTAAAATAAAAGCATGTTTTTTTTTAATTTTTTAAACTATCATTTATTTATTTCCATTTTCAAAGAAAGTGAGCAATTGTTTATATTATAATAAGAAATTACTGACATGAGTGTTTTCGCTTTAGAGTTGTAACTTAATCTTTTAGTCACCAAATCCGGAAATGGGAAATCGTTAATCGTCATGATCCTTACCAGGACAATGGAACAAAATTATTGTATTGTTATCAATCCTTGTGAAAAGTGTGCAAAATTTCGAGTTAATCAGACCTTTTAGAGTGGGTAAAAATATAGTTTAAAGATTCCGTTACATACAGGTGAAGCTTATAAAAGAGTCTAAAAAGATTAATAATTGAAAACGAAAATTTATTTTGTAAACTTGCCTTTTTCAAACCATGCAAGGCATTATAGAGTTCAGTATGAAAGTAAAGCTAAAATTATTAAAATGATCAACCGTTCTCCTTTTATAGGTCCTGTCCTTCCTCGAAAAGTGTCCTCCTTTTTTCAATATTTTAAAACAGATCTGTTAATCTCTGTATTCAGAGATGAACCAAACATGTTTCCAATATATCGAGGAATAGTCTGAAGTAAATATAACAGGGAATAAACAGTTTTCAATGGTGTTTTTTAACTTTATCGCAAATAAATTGGGCAGGTATAGAAAACTGTGTTGATTTTTTTATCAAAAGAATTGCCCGATATTAAAATCATTGGCAATGGTCAGTTTGAAGACTGAATGTATATTTTAATTGGAAAATCAACATGCTGAAATTGATAAGATGGGTTGAAATACTTAACCATTTCAAAAATAAACACATCCCATAAGAAAATTTAGTTATTATTTTTTTTTAATTTACATTGAGCTGCCCTGGAACTAATGCACCAGTTGAGTCTTTTCAGTTGGTAATTTATGGACAAGTCAGAAATCAAGATTGAATGTTGATATTTTTTAGCTGCAGTACTTACAGTAAAGATGAAAGGTAATTTTTGCTCCTAAATTTCCGATAAATTAGAAAATAATATATTGAGAAACGAAAAAATGCATTTTTGTTTGAATTAATTAAATGTTTCATATATTTACGCTGTAACACACTTTCTTAAATTTTTCGTTCTTCTTTTCATTGTAAAAAAACTGGTCATCTTAAAATTATTCGAATGTAACACAATTATTTGCCTGAATAATTTAAACAATATGACTTATTATGAATCAAGTAAATTACATTACATTTATAACACTAATCTGCCAAAATAAGGTAAATATTTATGCCATTAAATCTTTCATTCAAAGGTAGTTAAGAAATACAAATGAGAACATTTAACTCAAAAATCAAAACAATCTAGTACTCATGTGTTCTTCCGCGGGTAGCGTGGTAGATACGAAAAACAGTTCGGAAGATTTATGAGAACAAAATTTGCTGTTGAACTCCAATTTTTAAAATATGTGTAGTCGGTATATTAAAAGAGCTTCTGTAATCCTGAATATCTTTCTAAATTTTTGTTTGAGAGTGTTAATTAACCATTTTTTCGGATTTTGAGTACATGGAAGGTTTTATATTCGATAAAGCCATTATTTTTGAGTATGTTTTTTTTCTCCGAGTACACTTATAAATGTATCAGTACTGTTCAATGTATTTTATAATTAATTTAACAATACCAAGTTAAGAACAAGTTGAATAATTCTCAATGAACCCCCTCCATGGACTTGTCACATATAAAACTATATGCAAAAAATAACACTTATCTTGGTAATGTGTAGGGTTTATAATTAATCCTTTAACTGCCGATTAAAAGTTACGCGATTCTCTCTCCAATGCCACCGTTCTCCACGTATGCGAAAGTATGTGATGTATTGGTGGAGAAAAAAAATAAATAAATCCTCTGAAATAAGTTAATCCTTCGTAATCACTGTCAAGGTCCATTCATTGTATTCCAAGGCCTTCGAAATAATTTTATGGATTGCAGTGCACAGAAAAGATCATACTTCGGAAAGACGTATATATACGTCTAGGGAAGTTAACGCTTTGGCTGAGGGAGACATTTATATACGCCGGTGGCACTTAAGAAAAGTTGTATTGTAGTCTTAGTGTTAAATACGTTAATATTTGTATGGGGGAAGCGCGATGAAAATTATGGTTAAATATTGGGTAGCAAATATTAAAAGTTTGAGCAGCACTGCATTGCAAATCCAAATACAAATTATTTACACTATTTACACAAAATTCGTTACACAATATTCCCAAATTTCGCCACTTGGGGTGCGGTTGTCATTTGAGTTAAGTCGGGCATAATCGCTTAATTATACCGTGACCTCAATTGCTTCGTTCTCTTCGTTCACAAGTATTTTCAGGTTAAAGGGACTTTCCTATGTATTCTGTATACATTGGTGACCAAAATTGTGGAAAATTTTTTGGAAAAATTCTATTTTTGATGGTTGAGAGTTCATCAGTAACGTACACAAAGAAGAGGGTAGGTTCAGCTTTCAACCCCCCTCATAGACCAACAAATAGTTGCCATAGAGCAGTTGTCTTCAAATTTTTTCAATTCTCGGAACTCCTAAAACAAGGTGTTTTCGTGGATCTCCTAGAATTAGAAAGTACACTGGTGTGCAAAACTTAAGCAACAGGTGGATTTATTGCCATAACTTCACGAAAAGTAATCCGAGAGACATGAAATTCAAAAATGAGGGAGAGTATTATGTACGTAAAGGTTGACGAAAGCATCGGCGCTGAAAAAGGAAAACAATGCATACGGTATGGAATCAAACAAAAACAAGCTTTATTGAACGCATAGTATCGTGACTTATTATTGTCTATCCAACAAGAGGAGCAACAAGCAGATGTTCCTCAATATGGTATATGCCCTCCCCTCACTGCAATGGTTGCTTCGCACCGTCTCCGCATACTCAGATCCAGCTGGTGCAACATTTCTTGCGGTATGAGTGCCCATTCCTCAATCAGCATCTGTTTGAGTTGTTGGGTGTTCTCTGGATGATGTAAGAGTGCTGCAATACGTCTCCCCAAAGCATCCCATACATGTTCGATGGGATTTAAATCTGGGGAGCACGCTGGCCAATCCATTTGAGTGATATCTTCACTTTCCAACAGCTCCTCAACAGCAAGAATCCGATGTGGCTGTGCATTGTCATCCATAAAACTGAAGTCTGGGCCAATGGCACCTCGGAACAGACGCACATAGGGAAGAAGTACCTCCTCCCAATAGCGATCCCCGATTACAGACCCTCTGTCGAAAATGTGGAGCTCAGTTCTCCCGTTCAGCATAATGCCTCCCCAGACAAAAACTGCAGGACCACCGTAACGGTGTCTTTCCTTGATGTTACTGGGATAAAACCGGGTCCGATCTCTCTCCAAATCAAAACGTGTTGAGAATCGCTTCTGGTACTAAACCGACTCTCATCCATAAAGAAGACACGACTCCATTGATCAGTTGTCCAGTTTTGAGGCTATCTGTACCACCTTAAACGGTGGCGTCGGTGGCCAACTTTCAACGGGAGGCAGCGTTCAGGACGGCGGGCGAATAGGCCCCCTTTGTGAAGGCGTTCCGGCCACAGTAAACTGCGACACTTGTCATCACTTTGCTGTACAGAGTTGGTGAGCAATGGCGCTTGCTGACTTGTCGGCCTCTTTGCGCATGCAGGATAATTTATCGGCCATCCCCTGCAGTTGTCGTCCTCGGGTGGCCCCCACCAACCTTTCTAACAACTGTACCTGTGGTTTGTAACGCTTTCCAAGCGCTCAAAACGACACTTTTGTTGATTCCGCCCTTCTCAAGCTTTCCGATCATTATTCCACGTGTGAAGTCATCCAGGTGATTTCTTCTAGTCATATTTCCCGAACTGACTCTCTGGCACTTGCAGCGAATATGTTGAATTGCGTCTCCGTCCTTCATTTCATTCTACTGTTGAGCAGCACGCGCCGACATCACCCGTTTTGCGTACGCTCACGTCGCTTCTGACGTTTCATTCCTGATATTTGCATATGCATGACGTTTCTACTGACTGACGTGTTCCCTGTACTGATCTCCAGACCTCCTTTTCTGCAATTTCATGGCTATCTGCTAAATTTTTACATTGTTGCTTAAGTTTTGCACACCAGTGTATTTTCATGGAACCCTATTCCGCACGCACACTTAGAAGAATATATCTTAAAATAATATTTAAAATAGATCAACAATAGATCAATGTAAAGACAATTAAAAAAGTATTACATTTAAAATTTTAAAAATTTAATCAATTTTTAATATAATTTAATCATTAATGACATTATTCTGGGTTCCAAGTGTCACCCACCCATGCATTATGTTTAGTTACTGAGATATGTGCTTGTGTGTATTTTTTCACACAAACTGTCGAAATCTAGGTTTATTTAGATTAACTGCAATCGCATTACATATTCTGAATTTCATTTGTTTCTATACTTTGTTTTTGTAGCCACTCACTTTGAGAAATATTTTACACTTATACAAATTGTTCTGAATGGCATAAAAATGTTTATAGTGTGTGAGAAATACTGTGTGTTTAGCATGAATTTTCAACATAAAGTTTAGGAGCTGTTCTTACTTTAATTTAGATTTTTAAGATAAAAGGTGCGGCAAAAAAACCCGGAGAAACAATTTTTTTTTATAAAACTTTATAAAAAATTAACAAAATATAACAAATAATAATAAGAGTACACTTGTACTAATAAATAAATGTAGTTGTTTCCAAAGTGACCGCCGTTTGCAGCAATGCAGAGGCGCAAACGCTTGCAGAAATTTTCAACAATGGACCTCGAGTCTTTTACATTTAATGTACCCCATTCCCACAGATGTGATTGCTTTAGAGAATCCAAAGTTTTGTGCAGTTTAGTGCAGGCCCTGGACTCTAAATTGGACTATGCACTGTAATCCATGGGATTGAGAGCCAGCGAGTAGGGTGGTCATTTTTCAGATGATATCGTGTCTGGAAAATTCGCCTTTAACCATTCTTGTATCTTTTTGGCCTTGCAAACTCATGCAGAGTCTTGTTGAAGCATCCAATTTGCATTTCCGAAATGCTTTTCGTCCGACGGAAGTACAACAGCTTCAGTAATGTCCCTCTGGTACCAGGGCCGGCTCTAGTAGTTTTGCCACCCCGGACAAAAATGGAAAATGTTGCCCTTCTCTATAAAGAAAAAAATTATTAAATAAAAAGATAATTTGTGTTCCCATAGATATACACCGATAAAACTTGAATTACTCTAGCGAACAAAAGTCAGCAACCCAATATATATATATATATATATATATATATATATATATATATATATATATATATATATATATATATATATATATATATACATAATTTTAAAAGTCAAAAATACAAAATAATTCTAAATTAAGGACATTATTACCTGTTATCACTTCAAACGAGTAAAATGTAAAAGAAGAAACAGCCCATTCCAGCAGGCCAATTTCTTTTTAAAAAGCCTACTGATGATGATCACAAGTGTTTATTTTAACTTATAGTAACTATACTCAAGACAAAAATAAAATATCTGCTGTGGTTCTATATGTACCAAAAATCCTTATTACCCCTGTTCCTTATTGGATAGCTGACACGGACATCGTATGGGTGAAAGGAAAGTCCGTTGTGACTCCACTCCTGAATGGGGAGAGTAGTGAAAGATGTGTAAACATACCAGTTTTTATGATTTATCATACACTCCTTTAAGTTTCAACATAAAAGAAAACTGATTTTAAGCGTGCAGAGTACAAAATTAAGAAATAAAGTACGTTAAATGAAATACCCAATTCACATACAATAATATGTAAAAATTATATCAAATTATTTTGTAGCAAAAAAAAAAAAACAGTTTCCAAATTCGATCCAAATACCACCCTTAAAATTTGCCACCCCGGGCAGGGCTCCGGTTTGTCCGGCTCTAGAGCCGCCCTTGCTGGTGCACTTTTTGATTGATTTTATATAACGCCCTCTTCCCCAAAGACCAAAGGTGTTTTGCGTCTCGCGCAAATTCCGCCCCTGACTATGACCGACTTTGGATATTGGCGATGTTCAACAATTGCCGAGGTGCTTGGAGCGTCTACCGACCATATTCTACCGTCTTTAGAGTTATGAACTTGTTGAACCGTAAAGAGCTTCTCCTGAGTGAAAAAGAATCTCTCTTAGCGTTAGCTTGCTGCCCGTCTCAAAAGTTGTCAGTATCTTCGGGGACGTACGAGTTTGTTTTCTCCAGTAAGAAGCTGAACTTTTCGCAACTTGTAAGACTTAAGTCCAAGCTCCGCTTTTGCTATTCGCCTCATCGATCGGTCACTTATTCCAATGTCAAGAGCGATCTGTCTCATGGAAACCTTTCTTTGAATTTCTTTGGACTCGCTTTCTGATGGCCTTAAGAATCCTTGAAGTGTTTACAGTGCGCTTCGACCATCATTGCTAAGCTCTTTGAAATGGCAGATTGCATCATACACTGTTTGCCAAGGTACATTCAGCAAACGAACTGTAATTTTCCTTGCTGAAACAACTCTAAAATAGCAGACCTTTTGCTTGACATTATCAAAAACACATAAATCAAAGTAAAAACTAAGAAATATATTTAAAAATATTTTATTATTAAAGTGTCAGATAAAGGAACACGAAAACACTAATTAAAAGGAAATTCGTTAACTATTCTAGGAGGCAAGAAATTTGTCCGAGTTTTTTTGCCGCACCATGTAGAATATGTTGATAAGTTGTTCCCTCTCCTTTACTGTAGGCAATTTTTCCACAAATACGAAATGGGGCATTTTCCATTAGAAAACTATTTAGTTTTGCAAGACGTTGTATTAACGAGTATCAAATTCAGTTACAGTTTTTGTGGGATATGGAGCAACAGAGGCTATTATCCCGAGTATAAAATTATTTCGTGGAACCCGGGATGGTAAACAATAAAATATTTACAATCTAGTAGGTAATATATATATATACAATTAGGATTGCAATACCGGGATACCGAATACCGGTATTTTGAGCTATTTGTACAATTTTGTAATACCGGTATTCACAAGTTTAAATACCGGTTTTTCGGTATTTATTAGAAATTTTTAAAATCGTCTCCACTATATGTTCAATGATCGTCAACGCAGCAAAATAGTATACGTTCTTGTTTTTATGTCACCCTAATGGGTGAACTTAATTATTCTGTGAATACAAAGTTGGATTGTACAGTCAAGAGAAGTGATAAAACACATGAATTCGAGAAAGAGGCGGGCCAAAACTAACCTATTACAGCTCAGAGCGATACTGCGCACGCGCAAGATTCGTAGTCTGATATTCATATATGGGAAAACATGGTTGTATTTGTGAAGAAAGCGCGTAATATTTTAATATTTTATAAATTGGTGAGTTTGTAATTCACATTGTGTTTGTATATCATACTTTAGGGTTCAAAATATTTTTTTTCAAATTTATTATAAATATATATACTCATAAATAATAATCCATAATATATATATATATATAATAAATAAGAATAACTTTAAACAACATAAATAAATCAGTTGATAATACTTTGGTTTGGTTTCATTATTTATTTGATGAAAACCGCATAACACAGACTGAATAGTGATATTCACACTTTTTTTGTGATTTAAACAAATAAGATGTTCCTTTACTAATTTGTGATTCTGCATATACTGTTGTAATTTATGAGTTATTCATTTTTTGTGATATTTACACTTTGTAATATAAAACTGACAAATAAAACAAAAAACGCACTCACACTTTTGTGTTTCCTTTATTTTTCTAAAATTTCTACTACCGGTATTAAGATTTTAAAAATACCGAATACCGGTATTGAATTTTATATATTGCAATCCGTATGTACAATCTATAACAAAAAAATAATAACGCACCACGAACGAGTTGTCCGATAGAGACAAAAATTGATGGGCAGAAAAATTATGTACAGAATAAAAAATGATTTAAGTTTCAGAGAAATTGAATGATTTACTTCAGAGTTACATAGTTACAAAGTAACGATCTCAATAAAGTGTTGACTCACCTCTAGCCGAGATGCAAGCTGCCACACGACGTGGCATGGAGTGATAAAGCATCCTGATGGTTTCTTGCGGCATTTCTTGCCAAATTTGCTCCAATTGTCGGGCCAGGTCATCGACATTCCCTGGTAGATGCAGTCGCCTTCCCATCATATCCCAGATATGCTTGATTGGAGACGGATATGGCGATCTGCATGGCAAAGGAAGTTTTTGACAAGCTGTAAGACAGTTCATAGCAAAACGCGTGCCGTATGTGGTTTGGAATTATCTTGCTGAAAAATAAGGCCAGAGTACTGCAAAAGGAACGGTATCAAATCAGTTCTCAGAATGGCGTCGAAGTACAGTTGTGCTGTAAGTGTGCCTCTAATGACGACCAACGGAGTCCGGCTGTCAAAAGAAATGGCACCCAGATCATAACTCCTGGTTGAGGACCTGTGTGGTGGGCAATAGTGAAAGCAGGATCGGCACGCTGTCCTGGGAGTCTCCAGACACGTCTTCGATTATCGTCAGGGCGCAGTTGGAAGCAGGATTCGTCTCTAAACACTATACGTCTCCATTCAGCATGATTCCAACCTGATCGAGCCTAGCACCACTGTAATCTGGCTCTATAGTGTGTAGGCGTGAGTGGCATGTAGCGTAGAGGTCGATACGAGCGTAAATTTTCCTCTTTCAGCTATTTATGAATGGTCATGTTGGACACTCGTCTGTACATCTGCAGACATGACGGACACTTGTCATGTCTGATGGTTGATAACAATGAATCAGACGCTGTGACAGCTGATCTGACAATCAATCTATCCTCCCGATCAGCTGTGGCCCTAGGTTGACTTCTTTCATCATGATGCTGAAATCTTCCACTGTCCATCCATTCTTGCCAGCATCTTCTAATGGCCGCATCGCTTCGACCCATATGACGCGCGATTATCCAATTTACCAAACCTGCCTCCTTCAATCCAATGATAAACCTCTTTTAAACTCTGACAGTTGCTCGTAATAAGCTCGAATCACTGCGATGAGGCATTTTTCCAGTCGTTGAAAGGCATCTTGAATCGCAATGCAACAGAAATTTTGACCATCAGATTGAAAATCGCTTCTTACAGACACCTGCTGAGCGCGCAGTTCCGATGCGCCTGTAGCTCCCACTATTCATTTTCATTGGACACCAAATTTTAATCATTTGCATGTTCGGTACAAATGTCTTTGAATACGAAATTTCATTACAATCGGGCATCTCCTTCTTGGTGCGTCGTTTTTTTTGTTATAGAGCAGGGATGGCGAACCATTGGTACAATATTTTAGGCACGCCACCGATCAAAACGATCAATCGCGATTGATTCTTCAATCAAGGAAGTTTGAGTGAAATTTTCTCAGTTCAAAAAATTATCAGAAACGCTCGCTTATTATGTACCCTGATGTAACATCATTTGATAAACTGAACTTCCCCAATTCGATAGGTTGGAAATTGAAGAATTTGAAATGCAGCTGACTGATTTCTAGTCTAGTTCAATATGGATTCAAAAATTTATTGAAATAAGGAAAAAGTTAGAATTGATTGAAACAAAACGATAAACAAAACGATAAATATAAGTAAAAATGCCTGTAAAAAATTTTGGAAACATTACATTCTATTCCAGATACTTTTAAGTGTTTGAAGAACAAGGTTTATGCTATTTTAACCATATTTTCATCGACCTATGCCTACGAGTCATTATTTTCAGAGATGAATAACATTAAGGACTCGCTTAGAAACCATTTGACAGATTCTGCATGCATTCTGCTCAAAGTAACATCTTATCCAATAATTTATTTGTCATCTATAATCTGCTACAGCAGAAGTCACACAAATGTTACTTTATATAATTTGAATTACGCGTGTAACTAAAACATTTACTACTGTAAAATATAAAATGTATTTTTCTGTAGTAAATAAAGTGTTTTGTGTTGTTAGTACTTAGCTTTATTATTTTCCCAAAAATAACTAGTCAAAATTATTTGATATGGCACGTCTGTACCTCATTAAATATTTCTTTAGAAGAAATGATCCATAAAGGATCGTCACCCCTGTTATAGAGTGTATATAAGGATAAAACGTTTTAATATTCTTTTATTATAATAAAGTTTAAAAAGTATTGCAAAATAAAATTATTATGTATATAAATAAATTTTTCAGTTTCTTAATGATAAGGAAGAGGCGTGTCCATAAACTTCATAGAGAGCATGAATCCATTTTGCATACACATTTATAAATTTCTTTTCGGTTTTTTTTCTGTGACTCGTGGAATCCCAGGGTTCGTCGAAATACAGTTTGAAGACCACTGCCAAAGAAAAAAACCATCAGCGTTTTCCTCTGTGTTTTTAGATTGTAACGGGAGAAGAAGAATGACCGGTGTAAGTAACTAGGACTCATATCCATATGTTTTGGAGTATATTGTCATAAAATTATGCTTCATTGGAAATATAATTTAACTTAAAATACAACGCTATGAAGTTTGTTTCATTATCTTTATTCTATCAAAAGATATAGCCAAATAAGAGAAAAGAAGCGTAGCCTGTTTAGTTTGATATGAAGTAGCTTTTCTCTATCTAAATGAAGCCAAAGAGCTTGAGAGTTCAGAGAGCCAAACAGACAAATTAATCAAATTACAGTAGGATTCAACTCTTGATACCATTTATAAGAGTTCAAAGGAGGGCATTTCTCAATGTTTTAAGTGATTGTTAGTAAATTTTTTCATCAAGTTATTTCCTTTAGTAAGCTCGTAAAACATAATAAAATTATAGAAATGGGACAAAGAATTGGCAGGTCTCCCCTCCCCCCAAAAAGCAACGTAAAATAATGGTATTGCGTGATCAAATCTACAGTTATGAAGAAATCAGATGTTGGTAAAAACTTAACCAAGTGGTATTTAAAAAATTTTTTAAGAGAGAGACACACAAGGAATCTCAATCACTTCAAAACAAAACTGGTAAAGGCAGGAAATGGCGCACAATATCAATTGACCTTCGGAAAATTTAAAGACTAAGCATATATACGTGATAGAAGAAAATCGATAATCATAGTGTAATGTAAAGTTTTGTGCGAGGTGTGTTCAACGCAGACTGAAGGAATTAGGCCCGAATAATAGAATTCTACAAAAAAAACCATTGTTATCTCTCAAACAAAGATAAAAAAAAATAACTGGTTTAAAACTCATGTTAATGGGCAATGGAGGAATGAGATAGTGTTATATGGAGTGATGAAAGCAAAATCTCCCTGTTTTTAATAGTGATGGCCTAAAATACATAAGACGAAGAATTTGCGAAGATATTCGTACTGATCGCAATCCACACACACACCTTCAGAGAAAAACCCACTTATTGTCATGATATGAGGTAGCTTGACATCAAAAGATGTAGTCAGAGTTTGTGTGATAAATGGAAATATAAAGACCCAAAAATACATTTAGGAGATACTTGAGCGCTTACTGGAGCCTTCCACACATGATCTTTTCCAAGGAAATCAAGCATTTATATATATTTCAACAGGATTCAGTTCCATAACATGCGACACTACGTGCAAAAAGTGATTTCAAGATAATCTTATTCCTCTACCGGAAATAGCCCAGATCTTAACCGATCGAAAATCTATGGAGGGACTAACTAATTTGTAAATGAGAAACAACCTAAAATAGAACCAAATTAATAGATGCAATAATAAAATTATGGTTTCACATTAAAAAAGCTAATAAATTTTCATGCAGTAAATTAACTTAAAAAGTTACTTAACTTCATGAAAAGTTGTAGAGCCGTAATTAAGGCTAAAAGTGATCTAAGTATTAACAGACATTCTCAGATTATTCATATATTTCAATTTTTCTATGTATCTCAATTTTCTTTTTTTTATATAACTTTTGTGTCCTAATAATATTTCCTTCATAAAAATTTTAAAAAATATCTTGATTAAAAATGATCCTTCCAGTAATATATAAGTTTCTAGTATTACTTTAAAAAAACTTAGTGTTATGATCCCTCAAACATTCAAAATAGATTTTTTTCCAAAAAGTTTCCACAATTTTGGCCACTGCTATATATATATATATATATATATATATATATATATATATATATATATATATATATATATATATATATATTGTTACGAATTTTGTGTATTGAATACTTAAAATAGGGTAAATAATTTATATCTTGTTGTGTAACACGTTATTACTTTCAGTTATGTATTTATTTTATGTTAAAATTGTAATATTCGCAAGCAACGCCGTTCCTTACATTATAAAGGAGATTCAATGGAAACTTGGCGAAGTATTGGCAAGAGAGTCAAGTCAATCGTATGGATGCTACTGGAAATCACTGGAGAAATCTACTAATATCATGATCTGTGACGTAACGATCTGGATTTTACGAGAAAAATCCTTGCAGGCTATAAATAGGAAGTCGCTTGCCGAAACTAGTTAGTATTGCCTTGACCTTCGAAGAGTCGACAACTATTAATAATTATTTTGACTTTTGTGTAAGACGAGCGCGTTTTTGTGGAATCCTATAGTGCCATTTTTTTAAAGATATGGGGTTGACGTTTAGGGGATCGATAGTACCACCTGTATGGTTAGGAAGTATAAGGACTCGACCCACCAGGTGTCTCCCCCCCCTCTCCTGTATAGCCTTTTGCCAATGCAAATCCTAACTAGTTCATTTAATCATTTCACTGAAACAGTTCAGGGATTTGATAAAATAAATGACTTTCATCAGGGAAATGACCTTAAAGAGACGTTATTTTAACATCCACCGTCAAATGATAATCTCCCTTAGGAATGTAATGAAACTCCTAATTACGCCATTTCCCTGCGACATATATAAAAATTTCGTGTCACGATGTTTGTCCGCGATGGACTCCGAAACTACTCAACTGATTATAATATAACTTTACATGTTGTGTGTCTTTTCGTCCAACATAAAATATAGGATAGTTTTTATTTGAATTAATGACGTCGTAATTTTTTTATTGCCGGAAATGTGAAGAATCCGGGAAAATTCTCAAAATGTCATAATGCGCGTGTATCTGCGGAAGTGGATATTGTTGACCAAAATGCACGAAAAGTGAGTGTCCGGCGTATTTTCGAGTGTGGAATCCGATTTACGAATCACTTCTCAAAAATATCTGTAACTTTGCCGGATAGCAGCGGTCGACCGTATTTTAGACACACCGCAGCAGGGGCTTACCTTAAAAGTTTTGGCGCCCAAGAACTTGTCCTCTGGCCTATTTTGAGATGAGCAATCCGAATCTGATATCCGATTGGAGAAATTGCCGTAACTTTGCCTGATAATTCCGCACGACAGTCTATCACGTTCACCGGGGCAGAAGCTTACCCTAAAAGTCTTGGAGCTAGAAAAGTGAGTTTCTGGCGTATTTCAGGATGGTGAACCATAATCTAAAATCGGATTTTAGAAATTCCCTTAACTTTTCCGGATAATGCCAAATTACCCTAATTTCCCCTTTTCAAGGACTGAATTTGCAGACTCAGGAGCGCCGAAAGTAGCCCCCGGTTGCGTTTACGGGCACGAAATCAGATTTCAGAAACTCCCGTAACTTTGCCTGATATTGCTGGAATTAGGTGAAATAGCTTCGTGTTCGAGTCCCGGGTGTGGATTTTCATTCCTTCTAGCGGCTGAACTTGCACGCGCTGACGCACTGAAAGTCAGTCGCGTGTGCATTTTGGGGCGGGGAATGAGAATCTGAAGTTAGATTTTAGGAGTTTCAGTAAGTTTGCCGGATAATGCCGGACCGTAATATACATGGACAGCAGCACCAGCCTAACTTGCAGACGTAGGGATATAAAAAGCGTGTCACCGTAATATTTTAGAATTGGCGATCCGAATATTCAATCCAATTCGATAAATTCCCGTTAACTATGCCAAATAATGCCAAGCGACTGTATTTTACGTGATCCATGGCAGAGGCTTATCTTAAAATTCTTGATGTGTGAAAAGGGCTTTCCAATTGTTTTTCTGGGAGGGAAACAAAAAAGACTCTGAAATATATTTTAGAAACTCTCGTAACTTTGCCAGATAATGACAGACGACCATAATGCCCCCGCCCCTTTCAGGGACTAAACTTGCAGAAATAGGGAAACAGAAGTGTTCACCGGAGTGGGGAACGAGAATCTTGATTCATATTTCAGAAACTATTGTAACGTCGTGAGTAGCTAACCATAACAGACTACCATGAATATAAAAGATTGTTTATTTGCTAAACAATTTGTTAGTGAAGCAATAGATTACAGTTCATATGCCAAGCCGGTGCAGTCAGTCTATATCCTATTCTCAACGCCACCGGCGTTCATCGTCTTTCCTTCCTTTCCACTCCAACCTCCTTAGCGCTCTATTCCAGTCCGTTCCAACCAGGGCTCTCCTCTCATGCTTTCTCCATCCAGGGCCAGGCTCGTCTCCCTAGTTTTTCCTGAAAAAAAAACCCTTACAAACACCAGGGTTGGGTCCACAACACGCCCCTCATCCCTTCTTATTGGGAGGTCACAAAAGTCCCTCTCGGCCTCTCTCGTCCTATTTGCGCAAAACACACCAATACCCACCCGGGCCGTCTGGCCCAAGGCGCCATAATTACTTGTACAACATCTGGACACACATGTCCATCACGCCACCTGTTTCTACTATCCCCTTCTCTCAACACCAGAAAAGACAACATGATTCTTTAAAGACAGGCTTCGCCTATTTTCAATTTTTTGCCGGCTCTCCTTTACCATTATAGCGGCTAGTCTGGCTGTCGTCACTCTCCGAGTTCAGACAATAAACAATGACCCCATGGCCCCGTGCACTGGTCATTTTACAGCTGGTGGATCTACAAAATCTAGGGACAATCGATGGGTGTGAATTCACAACAGCCGATGACGTCACAACTCCTTCCCCCTGAAAAGGTCTATTTCACTGGACTGCTCTGGCCTGAGTTTGGTTCAGTTCGTAATATTTCACACCGAAAGGTTGTCTTATCAGTGAGACCGACCGGGACAGCAATCCAAGTAACATATACATTCACAAGTAAAACAAACAAAAAATCCAAAATTCTATAAGACGTACACTTTACAATAAAAACTTGAATTCCGAATCTTGGATTATTTTTTTCCATTTCTTAAAGTTACATCACACCTTAAATTTTAGGGTTTTAAAGAAATTAAATCAAATCATAACATTTCACTAATTCTAACACATCAAATCGCTCATTCAATTGTGTTAAACATCTGTGTGAACATACATATTACAAAGAGACACAAAAGATTTACCTTAATACATAATGTCCTTTCACCTTAAAGCCACACCAAACTCTCATAATCATACAAATATTAATTCACACCTAGCACAAGTCCAAAGAATTGCTTATTCCCATCTACTTATTCCAACGGTATTTCCAACGATATTAAATAAACAAAATAAGCTTTTATAAATTCCAAGCTCTGCAAACAACATTAAAAAACAAAATTTTAAATTAAGAAGTTTTAACTAAGACTTTTTTAAATTGAGTTAGATTTTAGCTATCCGTAAGCATTCTCACAACCATTATAACAAGTTATTCACAATTCATGGTATTGTCTTACATTACGTTAGTTATTGAGGAAAACTGGACACTTTAATTGGGAATATAATTAACATACCTCGTTAGCTCATGAAATGATTTCACTATATCTACATTATGTACGCGGAACAAACTTGCCCATGGCTCTAGTTTACCTCTGGTCGGACTGACTTCCGATCCAAACCTACTCAACCATTTTAACATAAAGTCAATTTGCCTTACCCGATTTTTCCAAATTTGCATCAGAATGTCTATATCGATACACATCAATCTGCTCTAACAACCTCAAAATCTGAGTCGTTAAATTACATCCATAAGAAGCACATACAAACTTAAACCTCACTTTTTAATAATGTACATGCCAACTCGCATAACGCTTGCGGCATACTTCGGATAATTTATCATTGGAGAACGACGAAAATACCACTTCCGCAAATCCAGTACAGTGACCCACGATGCCGCGTTGTTCTTTTCTACCAAACTTTCCCTTTTTAACAAAAGATAAATCTCGGCTCACGTCACCTGGTTCAAATTCCTATACTTCATACATTTGATACGCGGGTACGGGTATCGGTTCACTCTTCCTAACCAAACAACGGGCAGAGTACGGTTTGACTGCCCCATCCCGTTTACACCTAAATCTAAAAGATACTCTGTATCCTCTCGTAGTGAATTAATTAACATTTGGGGTGAGCAACAAGTTTTGATTCTAAATGGCTTTCCCATAATTAAATTAATATCCTTCTGCCTTAAAACAATCGTCCCAGGATCTTGTGGAAACCCTCCTTTCTTTTTAGCATTAATCATTCTTAAGTAGCTACTTCGATCAGGCGGTAATTTAAAATACAATTGACTTTCCCTCAAAATACCCTGAAAGTGAATATCCATAAATAGCTTTACCGAATAGTGAATTTCGGAATCTTTCACTATTCCCTCCGAGCTATTCTCCATAACCAAATTTGCCAATTCTTGCTACCTACTGTACAATTTTATTAAATTAAGACGATAAATGGTACTGCGATCTCTTTTTCCGGTAAAATCCATCTCAGAATTAATATTTTGAACCAATGTTAGACCTATTATCCGTCTCTAAACTATCCTTATAAATCTCTCTTGGTTCTGAGAGAGGCAAACGCATTGCTAACCCGTCTCCCAAGCCTTCCCGCACATCTGCTTTACACATGTTTTTTTTATCCTCATTTAACTGCCCTGCTATCTTAGCCATTGTATGATTTCGAAAACTTTCCCGATCCACTGTTAACTGATTTTCATAACCCATTAACGTCCCAATGGTATATTTTTCCTCGAAGGTATTCTCACAAATCAATCCTTCAGGGTTCGCCACTCCCTCATCTCCTTTCAATTCAAAAGAGCCACTCCAATGTTATCCGGATTTATTACCCGCTGTGCACCCATCGCCACAGCTCTGACACTTCCTTCACATACCCCTGCCTTCATTTTCACTTCACAATCACTACTTCTACACACATTGATTTTTTCCCTTTTCTCACCCTTATACCTGTTATTCTTTTCTGTTCCTCTCATTCTTACTTCAGACAAGGGGGAAACGTTCATCCATCTCACTGGGGGGTCACAATTCTCATTTTCAAAATCACAAGACGTGGCGTTCTCCACGCTTTTATTAACTACCGGGTTAATTAACGGCCTACACTTACTAACCGGTTCACTAACTTTTGCGGTACGGTTTCCTGACAAATAACAAACATTTGCGAGATTGTTAATCCTACTCCCTGCCTTCAATTCATTTTCATTTAACTTATTTCTGAGTTGAGCTCTCAGTCTTTCTAATTCAAATTCCCTAGCTAGTCTACGTTCTTCGAAATTCTTAATTTCCCGTTTTTCATGTTCTTCTCGTTCCTTAATTTCCCGTTTTTCCTCCAAAATACCCTCCAAAAACATTTAGCTACTTCCCTCGGTATAGTACTATTTACTTTGACAAATTCTCTTCTTAAATTCCATCTTGGGTAGAGTAATATCAACTTCTACCTCTAATTCTTTCGCAACTTCTAACAATACGTCTTTTCTTTATCTTAACAGAAATGCCATGATGCACTAATACACACAAAACCAAATCTAAACTTAGTCGTTACAAAAATTATACAAAGACACAAGTTAACCTAACAATACACTAGACCTAGACTTAACTGTATTTTACCCATATGCGCAAATCTAAACAACACAATAAGCTACACAACCGTGTACTCCAATTCAACAAGTATAACTACCGTATACTAATATTTTCACAAATCTATAACCGCAACAATACCCTACATAATCCTGCGCCAACACAACAAGTATAACTACTGTATACTAAAAATTTCACAAATCTATAACCACAACAATACCCTACACAATACTGTGCCAACAAAACAAGTATAACTACTGTATACTAAATTTCACAAATCCAAAACCACAACACTAATGTTGCACATTTATACACTTCATACAAAACATAAAAATCTTTCTAATCTCTTATTGTTTACTAAAAACTTTACCTAGTCTTAATATTCCTTATTTAAAACATTTTACATACAAAAACAATACTCGGTTGCTGCCCCGAAAATAATCTCAATGAAAAGACTCACCTTCAAATTTGTAGAAGACAACACAGGAATATTCAGGAATTCTGGCACTTGACACTTGGAAATCTGGAAAAACGGTACTCCTAACACAGGCAAACAGATCCTCATTGATTCCGCAGGCAGGATCGGGAGACGCTTGAATCCTATACTTCTCACAGCTGGGGACACCAGGAAAACATCTCATAGCAAGCAATTCCAAAAATCAGGCGGGCACACTTCATCACTAGCAGGAACGGGAGACACTTGTATCCAGCACTTCTCACAGCTGGGAACTCCAAGAATTAACAGTCATTCAACTCGTCTAATCACAATCGCACTCGGCTGGCCTTTTTTTCCCTCTTCACTTAAAACTAAGGATTCGGGCATCTATTTACTTAAATGCCGGAACACCACCGCTGCCACCAATTTAATATATATATATATTAGCTGTAACGTCGTGAGTAGCTAACCATAACAGTCTAATATGAAAATAAAAGGATTGTTTATTTGCTAAGCAATTTGTTAGTGAAGCAATAGATTACAGTTCATATGCCAAGCCGGTGCATTCAGTCTCTCCTATTCTTCGACGCCACCGGCGTTCATCGTCTTACTTTCCTTTCCACTCCAACCTCCTTAGCGCTCTATTCCAGTCCGTTCCAACCAGAGCTCTCCTCTCATGCTTTCTCCATCCAGGGCAGGGCTTTTTCCCTTTTACTCCATCCAGGACCGGGCTCCTCTCCCTAGTTTTTCCTGAAAAAAAAACCCTTATAAACACCAGGGGTGGGTCCACAACACGCCCCTCGTCCCTTCTTATTGGGAGGTCACAAAAGTCTCTCTTGGCCTCCCTCGTCCTATTTGCGCATAACACACCAATACCCACCCGGGCCGTCTGGCCCAAGGCGCCATAATTCCTTGTCCAACATCTGGACATACTTTTCCATCACGCCACCTTTTTCTATTATCCCCTTCTCTCAACACCAGAAAAGACGACCTGATTCTTGTAAGACAGGCTTCGCCTATTGTCAATTTTTTGCCGGCTCTCCTTTACCATTATGGCGGCTAGTCTGGCTGTCGTCCCTCCCCGAGTTCAGACAATAAGCAATGACCCCATGGCCACGTGCACTGGTCATTTTACAGCTGGTGGATCTATAAAACCTAGGGACAATCGATGGGTGTGAGTTCACAACAATCGACGACGTCACAGTATCCTAACTATGTCGGATGTTGCCGGAATGAGGTAGCATGGATGGCTTTGCGCTCGAATCCCACGTCCAGATTTTCATTCCCTATAGATGCTGAACTTATACCCACATCCTAGCGAACATACGGTCGCAAATAGAAAACTGCATCTTCAGGTATTGTTGCCACTTTATATTAGATGGTGGACAAATGCACATTCAGCATTCAAGCTGTCATTAGACATTCATAACAAATCAAACGCAATGTGTACCTTAGAAAAAAAAGCGGAATCACTACGGTATTGCAAAGTAGTTCAACCATAATCACATAAATGTACCATGACACAAAAACATTCCCTCAAAGCATTACATAGAACGTTACAAGATTTTTGAACGGCAACAAAAAAATATTCGGGTGTGCTGTTCTATTGTCTGGTGATTTCCGACAGACATTGCCAGTTATTTCTCGCTGTGCTTTTGCTGTCGAGACTAACGCATGTTTAAAACAATCGTTTTTTTGGTGAAACGTCGAGACATTTCGCTTAACCATAAACATGCGAGAAAAATTGCGCAAGATGATCACTCTGAGCAAATATTTTCTAAGTGCTGGATATTAGATACGGTGAAGTAGAACTGCATCCCAATACATAATGTATCTAATTGCCAGACAACTTCTGTACTGTTGTTCAGACAAAAGAGAGTCTTCCTGGATGTATTGCATAATTATCTAGATAATGATTATCTCTGTAATCCTGTTACTTAGGCAGAAAATATTTTGATGTTGATCAACTTCCAGATATGTAGTTGTTACCATGTGATCTACTGCCTTTTAAATTAATCGCACTATTGTCGATGAAAAAACGAAACCCTAAATTTTCGAGTTTTTGAGTTCTCTGGATTTTTAAGGAATACCACCACATAATCTTCGGTTGAAGATTCGTTCACTGGTTATTCTGCTGCGTAAATTAAATCCACCTAGATAATGCAACGGTACACGTTTGGTCATCAAAAGAATTACCGGCACATTTTTTGAAGCAACCATTTTGAATGTAAAGTTTAAAAGAGAAATCGCCCTGTTGCAATTTATTCTACTGATACCGTCAGAATGTCAAATACCATTCCAAAGGCTCCATTTACGATTCTTTTGGCTTTCGAGATGACCATAAATAAATCCCTAAAGACGAACAATGTCCATTTGGGGCTTGGACTTTGAAGATTTGTGTTTCTCGCATGGGTTACCGACAGGTAACCGAAAAATATTGTACACAGAATAGTTATTAATTATATTAAAATTATTTTTTGTTCTAATTTAAAATGATAAAAATAATATTAAAAACTGCTGAAAATCCCCGTTATTCACGTCATTTATGAAATTAAATCTTCATTTGTGTTGTTACTTAACAACTTCGTAAGTAATTCCTGCATTATACTGAAATCAAATAGGAGATGAATAAAATGTAAATGAAAAAACATTATGGTGTTTTATGCTTATATATATATATATACAGTCGCTCCAAGCCAAACTTCGACACTATAAAAAACTTGTTTTGCAAAAATACTTTGACTAAAAGAATTCAAAAGTAAAAAGATGGTTTTCTAATAGTGAATTTATTGCTCTATTAAAAACAAACCAAATAACGCTAATTCATAAATTATAATGACAAATTTAGAGATAAAAAATAAAATTGCGGAAGAAAGAGAGAGCGCAAGCCAAACTCGGACATCTGACAATAAAGCGCCAAATAATTGCAACCCTGAGTGAAAATTGTAGACAACTTCATGAAAACATTGTAGTTGTTCAGCGGAATTCTTGATTTGACGTTTTTTCATTTATTGCAGAAAAACTTAATTTATTGAAAATGTCAAGGCAAAGGGGCCAAACGAGCATAGAGTTAAGGAAATTGATTATTAAGCACACTGAAGATGGAAAGTCTGTGCGAGAAATATCGGAGATTGTCAAAAGAAGTCATTCCACGGTTCATGACATCATAAAACGCTACAAAACCAATATTAAGGTGGAAAATAAGCCTAAAAAAGCCCATAACAAGATTTTAACCGAAGCAGATGAGGCGATATTTTTAGTGAGAAAGAAGTGAAAGTAAATCCCTTTCTTAGCGCTCCAAAGCTAGCTATTATTGCTGAAAATGAATTACGGAAAAAAGCTAGTCCATCTCAACAATTAGAAATGTGCTCCATAAGAAAAATCTCTCACTGGAAGAAAAGCCAGACGAAAGCCTTTCATAAGTATAAGCGAAATCAAAAAGTAAAACGTGAATTCACAAAGAAGCAAGAAAACAAGGATTTTTCTTACTGGGAACAAGCATTATTCACTGACGAGAGCAAATTCAATATATTTGGATCAGATGGCAAGCCATATGTTTGGAGAAAATCGAATGAGGAATTGCGTAGACAAAACTTGAAACCAGCTGAGAAGTATGGTGGTGGATCAGTAATGGTCTGGGGATCATTTTCAGCTGCTAGCCAGGAACTTTGCATTTCATTGAAGGGAGAATGGATCAGAATGTATAACTTGACATTTTAAAAACAAATTTGTGCCACTATGTGTGCAAAAACTTTTGCTTGGCAATAATTGAAGATTTTATCAGGATAATGATCCCAAGCATAAAGCTTATAGAGTGCGTTCCTGGCTCCTATATAATTGTCCTCGCATCATGGAAACACCACCCCAAAGCCCAGACATAAATCTCATCGAGAATTTGTGGGATCATCTTAACAAAAAAGTCCGGGAACACGCTGTTTCAAGTAAAACTGAGTTGAAAAGAGTATTATTGCAAGAATGGGACAATATTCAGCCTGATTTTTGTGAAAAATTGGTGAAATCTATGCCTAAGCGCCTTAAAATGGTTATAAAAAACAAAGGACTACAAACAAAATATTAATTCATTCGAAATATTAACTAGTTTTAAAAATCTTCTTAGCCGTCCGAGTTTGGATTGCGCGTTAATATTTGTTTGTTTTTGTTTTTTACCATAATTTTCTGAATTTAAACAATGTAAAAATTTCTATGTTTTGTTATCTGTTTTTAATACTGCAATAAATGTATTACTGAAAATGCATTTAATTATTTTGCTAATCATTTTTATTTAAAATTTTTTTACTTAATTAGTAGATTTTCTTTGATGTCCGAGTTTGGCTTAGAGCAGCTGTCTATATATATATAATTTCAACTCTCCAAAATTGTATATTAATTTGACTGCATGAAATAGCTTAGAATAATATTAAATGAACGTATTACATAAAGCTACAGCAAAGCGTGACCGGATCAGCTAATATATATATATATATATATATATAATTTCAACTCTCCAAAATTGTACATTAATTTGACTGCATGAAATAGCTTAGAATAATATTAAATGAACGTATTATATAAAGCTACAGCAAAGCATGACCGGATCAGCTAATATATATATATATATATATATATATATATATATATATATATATATATTCATATATATATATTATATATATATACACTGGTGTGCAAAAATTAAGGATGAGACGGTTTTTTCAATAAAACTTTGTACAAAAGCTTTCCAAATCAACACATTTAATACCGTAAGATCCCCAATACGTAAGGACATGTGTAATGTCAGCAACACTTACTAAAAAGAGAAATCAGAGGGATAAAAAGAAGCTTGATTGAAAAAGTAGCATGGAGCGCAATGCGACTGAAGGCCGAAACATCCCTGTAATGGGTGTCCAGCAAGAAACATCCGGTCTTTAGTAGGGGATATGATCTCCCCTGACTGCTAGGCAGGTTTCACAGCGTCTGCCCATGCTGAGAATGAGGGTGTCAATGAGTTGTTGAGGCATTGCTGCCCATTCGTCTTGCAGAGCCAATCAAAGCTCCCGAATCGTTACTGGTGGTAAGGTACGAGCTGCCAAGCGTCTGCCTAGAAAATCCCATACATGCTCGATGGGATTGAGATCCAGAGATCACGCCGGCCAATCCATACGTTCAATATCCTCACTCTCTAAGAGCTGTTCGAAGCTACTGTGCGATGGCATGGTGCATTGTCGTCCATGAAAAGGAACTGCAGACCCATAGTGCCTCTAAAAAGACGCACATATGTTCTCATCTGTAAAGAGTACTCGTCCACATTCATTGTCTCTCCAATTCCAGTGTTCCCGACACCACAGAGAGCGCCGTGCAAACAGACCACCACCGTGCAGTCTTCTGGCCACGATAAAACGCGATATCGGTCGTCCAGTCACCTGTGTCGTGTGTCTAGCGGTTTCTCCCGCTTTTTGCCGCCTGTTTCTTCTGGCCTGTAAGACAATGTACCGGTCATTTCTGCGAGTGTGGTTCCTCGTGGACGACCACTACTGAACCCCCGGATAGCTATATTCCTGTAGTTTGAAATTGTCTCCAAAGTCGTGAAACGATGCTGTGAACAATTCTGAACCTGCAAGCCACACTTGTCACACTGCGGCCTTCCTCCAACTTCCCAATGATTCGACCTCGGGTAAAAGCATCCAGATGTCGTCTAACAGATTGATTATTCGCCATTTCTCTGAGGCAGCAACTGGTGATTTAACTGCTATACGGCGTGCAATCTCTTTGCCAGAAATACTAATCTTACACCGACAACATGCTTAATGCTAATACTCAGACACTCCCCCATTACGTCTACCCTGCATATCTGCGCATGTGCTACCGTACATCACCTTACTTAATCTTCTGATTGGTCTTTTTTGTCCGCTGTGCTCTTCGTTCAGCTGATATGCTAATGTTTCGACTTCGTCCTTAATTTTTGCACACCAGTGTATATATATATATATATATATATATATATATATATATATATATATATATATATATATATATATATTCTTCCAAATGTTATTCTTTCCTTTCTTTTGGTACATAGTATGACAAACTACAAGGCGAAGGTTGGCGCCCCAAAAAACTCGTTTAAACCTGCAAATCTTGGTATCTAAGGCCAAGAGTTTGTTATAGTACTATTGTGTCTATTTCTTTTCCTACTTAGTATAGTTATCTTTAGGGTTCTAACTATCTGCATATATTTATGTTTTGGTTTATTAGTTTGGTTTGGCTATATTTTAGTTTGAAATCTGCATTCTATAGAATGCTCTAGGCATTGTAGAAATGCTTAAATTATCCAGCAATGTATGAAATGATTCATATTTCACACATTGATTAGGCCAGGTGCCAACGGCTGAGTTGTAACAGCGGCACGCAAAAAATTATTAAAAAAATTTGAAAATATAATAAAAATTATAAAACCATACTTCGCAGAAGATCTGGTTGGCCAATACATGCAGCGAATATATCTTTCCAGGTAATCATCAACCTATTAAGCCCTATGGGGCGGGCATTGATGTCCATTAAGACCACGACCAATTGCGCCTCTGAAATGTCAAAAACATGGCCTGAGATCTTCTCCATATTTTTATAGCAGTCATGATCTCTTTGTTAAATACAACGCAAACAACGCGGTTTTGCCTCGTCTCTTCGGAAACGCAGCTTCTTCATGAAGCCGTCGGGCAACTGTAGACTGTGAAATTTGCGTATTCGTAGCAGCAAACAACTCATGACAGCTGTGAAGTTGTCGCGTAGTCTTGTGCTGCAGCAACTTAAGTGCTAAATAGCGATATCATTTGTCGTAGTAGATCTGGTTGACCTGCCAAGATCTCCTTCACATGGGATACAGGCCCCTGAAATTGTTTCTTTACAAACAGCAGACGACACTGGGAGTTACATTGAGCTCTGAAGCCACACATGCTTGAGAGATTGGCTTGCCTCTAGCTATGACAATTTTTTCATCTCATTCTGTCATCCTTCATTCATGAACGTGGCTGCTATCATTTTCCCGATACCTTATAAAAATTTATCCAACTGTTGTGAGAAATACGGCATATGTCGTGGAGAAGTACGAGCATACAAATCGCTGAACTTTTCATGCGTTTATAATCTCCTCCACCGTCCGAGCTTTTGTAAAAACGCACTTTGTACGCTTGTGAATTGGACTCGAATATTTGCATAATTTGTAGGCAACATAATAAATATCCATTGTGCAAGCCTTTTTGTAAAATTACACATAATTTGCAAATTATCTTAAGCAATTTAAACAAAACCATGCAAGGATCGTTGACCGTGACAGTGCATGTCACAAACCCGCGGCGCTGTGCTTTTCGAATAAAAACGGACTCACAATGAAAAGTGCAGTAAAGGTTGCATATTTTCTATGTTGACGGAATAGCGTTCTTAAACTTGCAAATGGAGTTAATTGAGCTACAAATGCAACAAATGAAAATGAAACAGATTTTGCGTTCACATCAAAAAATTAATTTTTAATGTACTTACATTACATCTGATAGATATTCCAACTTCAAGATGTTTTTGCACCCGATAGTTGTATAAGTGCTTTTGATCCCCATATGTTTGGTGAAAACTTTTTTGAGATAAAATTTAAAGAATTAATCACGCGCTTTGGCAAATAGATGGAAATTTATAAAACCAACTACAATATGCAAACAAGTCGAACATCAAAATAGATTTACAAAAATTAAGCAAAAAGAAAGGATAAAAATTCATTAATTAAGACTGAGGGTTAATTACATTTAAACATAATAATTAGGTTTTATTAATTTTGTATCTGTATTACATTATTATTTTAAAGACATGTTTATATATATCTAAAATGTGGCTCGCTGTAACGTTAAGCGTCATCAAAAAGTAGCCTGTGAAACTATTTGAGTTAGCCAGGCCTGTTCTAAACAAATGGAAATGATATAGGCATGTGTGAAACTTAATATTCGTTACTTACTTGTGATTTTCTTTTGGCTAACAATATTTACAATAAAAAGCCTTACTAATCTGAACAGCTATTTAAAAGTAAATTCTTAATGAATAAATGCAAAACCTTCATGTTCAAATAATTTTTTTTTTTTGTACCTCGCCACATATTATCCATGTAATGTATTGATCTTAAATTTCTCTGCACAACAGATTTTACCTTATTTTGTTTTGGCCTACATCAAAATGCCGCTTACAGAGTAGTTAGTTCCCGTGTACTTAGGTTAATATTATATGTTATTTTGTTTCACCAGAAAACTCTCAATTAGATCAGCTTAATGATGTTCTACTTCACTCTGTAATAAATTAAGTGAATGTTTGGCAAAAGTGGGTGAGCACTTTGTTTCTCAAATGTATACTCATGGACAAAAATTAGCGCACCAAGAAATAAATGTGGGGATCGTAAATGAAACTTGGGCAAGAACGTACATGTTGGGGAGATACACAAATGATAAGAAATGCAGTATGATTGTATATTACGTATAGCCGGTTGAGGGCGTTTAACGTCGTCGTGAGTATAAAAACAGGCAACCAAAGCTTGTTTGAGGTGTTGAATCGTTTACAAAGCAAGAGCTGAGGTAGACATGCTATTATGCCGTTTTCGAAGACACGGCGCGGCGCCCCCTCGGCGCCCTTTCTCCTTGATTATCAGCGTGATCTAGAGGTGTAGGAAAGACGGAAGAACTAGAAGCTGCCATGATCTTAATTTGACTTTATCAAGACCTTAAAACTTAAACATCTAACAGATAAGATAATAATATATGTGAGAAAGAATCTACGGCGGCTAAACACACAATATATATATATATGTATACACACACACACACACACATATATATATATTACCGAGGAAATAACGTAACCCGGACCTATTATCCATAACTAACTCGCCTAAACTCAATTCCAATGCTATCACAGATCCTAATATTAAATAGTCACTCCTACCTTAATGTCGATCGACCGATCCAATCTTACTGGAAGTTGCGTATTTACTGGAGTGTAATGGTATGCACCTTGACCTAATGGCTCTCTGTCCGAATAACTTCTAATAGCTGTCACTTAATCTTCCCAAAACCTCTTCACGCTTCAATCATTGATTATCATAATATTCCTCAAATTGCCACCTAGCTTATTCTAACTTCTAAAATTTAAAAGCTTCTAATTTGCATCTTTCCTTCCCGCTTCACTTCTTGGGTTTTGGTTGGAAAGAGTTCCCATTAATTCTGGCCCCAAAGTCCAAAGGTCATGTTAATGAAAAGACGCGTGAGCCCCTCACAACCTCTCTAAGAAGCAAAACGTGATTTGATTCGAGAGTCTTAATGGCCCTTGAGAAATTACGTGCCTAAATTTTATTTTTCTAAACTTCTAAATTTCCCATGCTCTATTTAAATTTTAACTTCCGAATAGTCATTTAACCATTAATTTCCAATACTCAACTTAAACTTTAATTTTCATTATTCCTCTTAAGTTTAATTTTTAATATTCCTCTCCTAATTTGAACTCTTGGACAGCTACAATAAATTTTACTCAATTAACTAGGCCAACATTAACAGTTATGTATTTTAATCACGGTAGATTCTCCCTTTACAACAGAAATGGGCGTGCCCCATCCGGGCAACGGACCCAGGAACAACCATACATGTCTAGTTGG
>BMAU01005156.1:0-12800 GCA_019973935.1 Trichonephila clavipes | reverse complement strand
CACCAAGTTGGACAGGTATTGAAAAAAAAAAAAAGTTATTTTCTGTGTTTCGTTGGAGTTAAAAGTAATTGTCCTTGTAATAGGTCTTACCATTTTCTTTCACGTAATCGGGATTGGATTCAATTTCATCTTCCACGTCCGTAAACAATCATTTCTTCCTCATCCGTTGTAGACTCATCAGAGGCCGGTTTTTAGGTCTGAGGATTCATTTTTATGTCTATTATTGCTTTTTTTCATTTTTCAGTAATTCTTTTTTTCTTTTCCTCGATCGTGCTTTGCGAGTTTCTTGGCATCCTGTACGGTATTAGAATCAGGGTGGTGGAATAACGGACTGTGATAGGAAGTTGGTATGATTGAAGATGATTCAAGAGGTGACCATATTCTTGGAAGGAGCATCAGTACATGTAGGAATAGGTGGTTGAGACTCAGAGTTACTAGTGGATATTGAAGAGGTGGACGGCAAGAGTTGAGCTTGGGTGGAAGATGATGATGTAGAAACATCAGGAGTAGATATGGATAAATTTTTCGTATCGTGGATGAAAGGTTGAAGTAATTCCAAAGGTGGACATTTAATTTTTCGTTATAATTTCATCTGTTTGGGTAGAACTGGTTTTATTAGAGGATTTAGCAGCTTGAGCATAAGTGTGAACGTTTGTGGGACTATTAATTTTCAGGCTTCTACATATGTTATATTGTTATTAGTTTTAATTGCTTGAATTTCCTTTTCAGTTTTTCCATTTAGGACAAAGTTTGGAATCGGCGGTATGAATCTGTGAACAGTTAATGCATTTTGGTTCTAGGGTACAATCCGTAGAAGAATGCCCTACAGCTGCACACCCTAGAACATGTGAGTTGTCCGCGGCAGGAATTTGAGAATGACCGAACCTCTGGCGCCAAAGCAGCGCAGAGGGATTCGGTATATAAGGGCAGATTTTACAGTTTAGGTAACCGGCTTTAATTGTTGTGGGTAGTTTAAAAAAAAAGGTCTATTAAAGGTTAGAATCAAGTGTTTCGTTGGAATGACCGAATTATCTTTTTTTATTATTCTTCTGACCTGGATCACACCCCTGATCAGAAAATCCATCGAGGATTTCTGCGTCTGGGGTGGTCAACAGATCAGATTCTGAAATGACACCTCTGCGGGAATTAAGCGTTTTGTGCGGACTTATGGTTATTGGAGAATCTAAGGATTTTGGCAAGTAAAAGATTTAGTCTGTAGGCAGAATTTGTTTCTATGAGTAAATCACCGGATCGTAAGCGTTTGACAGAGTTAGGTTCGCCACCTATTCCTATTAATGCTTTGTGGATGGCGAAGGCGATTGTTTCGACATATCATTGTTTGAGAGAAGGACAATATTAAAAATCTGGTATTGCTTAGCAATTCCATTAACGTTAGATCTAGGCAACACGGGTTCTTTATCAAGGCATGGACGTAAAGAATCAGATACCTGATCATCATGAGTCAGTACGGTAGAATGGGGTTTTAATAGATGCGTTTTGAATTTTTTTCTTATATTTACTTATTTTGAATTTTTTTTTTTTTGGAAAGGAGGAGGAGAATTCCTTTTGATTCTCAGAGGACCAGTTTGGCAGGGCTTGCCCTAGAGTCAGCAACCAGTAGTGGCCTCCGGAAGAGCCCCCGCTCTGCAATGCAGGACCCCATCCAGGCACCACCTGGAACTACAAGACACGGCAAGGTTTTATACACCAGCTGATAGAGGCAGCCAGGACATGCTGGTTAGGCTGTCGGGCTCCTGTACTATCTGGCGGCCTGAGACGCAAAAACTCAGCTTTCTCCTGTACCCTCATTGCCCTCCTCCAAGACCCCACCTCACTAGTCCACAGGTCCTCAAAGTTCAAAACCCCGCTCCAAGTGCCAGATTTCCCAGGGAAGCAGTCCGTTGTGTCATCATACCAAAGTGAAAAACATCAGACACAACTTCATTCCACTCAGTCTGGTCTGCCACAGGACTTCGTGGCGAAAAAAATAAAGATAATAAGTTGAACACAAAAAATCAAAAAAGAATCGAACATAAAGCAACAAAATCAAAACATTGAAAGAAATTGAAACAAATCAAATGAAAAGAACGTAATATAAAATGCAAACCATAATACGGCAGTAAAAAAATATCAATTTTTTTACTAGAAAAGGAGGTAAAGTGGGACAATGTCCATTGTCCAATGGCAAGTCTGTGGTCTGGACGTGAAAAGAAGAAAAGGGAAATTTGAATGGCAAGAAAAAGGGCCGAAAATAGAGAAGGATCACTAGGGTTCCCCGGGTTCGTGAAGCCCGTGTTTACAAAGACAGTAAACCCCTAGGGAGAAGGAAAAGATCACTAGGGCACCTCGGGAGTCTGCGTGCTTCAAAATAAGATATGTTTTTATTGATTTTAATTTCTTGGATCTGCTTTTCTATTTTCCATTTTTGGCATAATTTTGAATCGGAAGGATGAGATTGCGTACAATTAACACATTAGGGCTCTAGAGTACAATCCGTGGAAGAATGCCCAACGGAAGCACATCTAGAGCATGTTAATTGGCCGCGGCAGGAAGATTTGGGAGTGACCGAACCTCTGGCACTTGAAACAGCGCAGAGGATTCGGTATGTAGAGACGGATCCTGCAGTTCAAATAACCAGCCTTTATTGTTGTCGGAAGTTTTGGGTTATTGAATGTTCAGATTAAATGTTTCGTAGGAATAACTTCAGCATCTTTTTTATAGTGATTCTCCTGACCTGAATTACACCTGTCTGAAAATCCTTCAAGGATTTCAGCCTCAGAGTGCATATTAGGTCAGGTTCAGAATGACACCTCGGCTTGAGTTAAGAGATTTGTGAGACTCGCTGTCAAAGGGCAATCTAAAAAGGTTTTTGCCAACAAAAAAGATTTTGTTTGCAAAGCAGATACAGTTTCAAGTAATAAATCACCCGAACGTAGTTTTTTAACAGATTTAGGATCTCCGCCTATTCCTTGAATAGCTTTTTGAATCGCAAAGGGAGATTTTCTTGTCATATCAATATTAGATATCGATAGAATCAAAAAACGGCAATGCGTAGCAATCTGATCAATGTTAGTTGGGAAGGGTGGGATGGGGTTTTAAAAGATGCGTTTTGAATTTTTTTTTCTTATTTTGACTTATTTTGAATTTTTTTTTTGGAAAGGAGGAGGAGAATTCCTTTTGATTTTCAGAGGACCAGTTTGGCAGGGCTTGCCCTAGAATCAGCAACCAGTAGTGGCCTCGGGAGAGCCCCCCGCTCTGCAATGCAGGACCCCATCCAGGCACCACCTGGAACTACAAGACAGGCGGGATTATACACCAGCTGATAGAGCAGCCAGGACATGCTGGTTAGGCTGTCCCGGGCTCCTGTACTATCTGGCGGCCTGAGACGCAAAACTCAGCTTTTCTCCGGTACCCTCTACATGGTCGCCTCCTCCAAGACCCCACCTCACTAGTCAAAGGTCCTCAAAGTTCAAAACCCCGCTCTAGTGCCAGATTTCCCAGGAAGCAGTCCGTTATGTCATCATACCAAAAGTGAAAAAAAACATCAGACACAACTTCATTCCCACTCAGTCCTGGTCTGCCACAGGACTTCGTGGCAGAAAAATAAAGATAATAAGTTGAACACAAAAAATCAATAATCGAACATAAAAGAAGCAACAAAAGCAAAACGTTGAAAGAAATTTATTCAAATCAAATGAAATGAACGTAATTAAAATGTAAACCATATTACGCGGGAGTAAAAAATATCAATTTTTTTACTAGAAAAGAATGGAAGTTGGGATAATGTTCATTGTAGGTCTGTGGTCTGGACGTGAAAAGAAGAAAAGGCAAATTTGAATGGCAAGAAAGAGGGCCGAAAATAGAGAAGGATCACTAGGGTTCCCCGGGTTCGTGAAGCCCGTGTTTATCAAAGACAGTAAACCCCTAGGGAAAAGGAAAAGATCACTAGGGCACCTCGGGAGCGTGAAACCCGTACTCACCTAAAGAAGGTGAGCCCCCTGAGGGGCTCGTTTCTGGTGAAAGCATTTTTCATGATGTTTTGAGAGAATTCCCAGAAATTGTCAAACCGCCTTCTTTCTCACAAGAGGTTAAGCATAATATTAAGCATTTTATCGAGACATCTGGTCCACCTGATTTTGCTAAGCCAAGACGTTTAGCTCCCGATCATTTAAAAATTGCCAAATCTGAATTCCAGCACATGTTGAATTTAGGTCATGTTAGACCATCTAAAAGTAATTACGCATCACCTCTTCACATAGTACCTAAAAAGATTCTAATGATTGGAGGCCAGTGGGTGACTATCGTGCATTAAACACTTAAACTAAAAAGATAAATATTCGATTCCAAACATTTTAGATTTCACTTCAGAGCTGCATGGCAAAAATATTTTTTCACACATAGATTTAGTTAAAGCCTATCAAATTCCTATAAATGAAGAGGATATACATAAAACTGCAATAATAACCCCATTCGGATTGTATGAGAGTACTCGAATGCAATTCGGCCTTTGTAATGCTGTCTCTACTTTTCAACGCTTTGTTGATGAGGTTTTAAGGGGATTAAATTTTGTTTATGCTTTTATTGATGACATTTTAGTTGCATCATCATCTGAAGCCGAGCATATCCAACAACTTCGGTTGCTTTTTCAACGGTTGGATCAATATGGACTCTCTATAAACCCTTCTAAATGTACTTTTGGAGTACCCACCTTAAATTTCCTTGGTTTTCAAGTTTGCAGTTCTGGAATTAAGCCTTTAGAGGATAGAGTAGAAGCAATCTTGAAATTTCCTAAACTAACCACCATCACTCAATTGCGTCGTTTTCTTGGAATGCTGAATTACTACAGACGTTTCATTAGACAGGCTGCCCATATCCTTGCACCTTTAGTAAAATTTTTAAAAGGCATCAGAAATAAAAAAACGTCCAAAGCGAAAGGTCAAAATCAAGCCTGAAGAAGCGCTAGAATGGACGGACGAAGCTACTACAGCTTTTGAACTGGTGAAGCAAGCCCTAGCACATGCTACTCTGTTACATCACCCCATGCCAAATGCACCTCTTAGCATTTGGGTTGATGCTTCAGATTTTGCTGTCGGTGGTGCATTAGCACAATTTCATGACAATGTCTGGCAACAACTTGCTTTCTTATCCATGAAATTGTCTGCATCCCAAAAGAACTGGTCTACTTACGACCGAGAACTCCTCGCCATATACACAATGGTCAAAAGGTTTCGGCACATGTTGGAAGGAAGAGAGTTTGTGATTTACATTGATCAGAAATCTCTCATTTATGCCTTTCAACAGAAAGCTGACAAATGTAGTCCACGTCAACTTAGACACTTGGATTTTATCTCCCAGTTCTCTACGAACATACAACATGTTCCTGGAACTCAGAATTTGGTAGCAGATGCATTATCTCGTATAGAAATTGATTCCATTTCCCAAGCAAGTTGTCTCGATTACAAGGACATTGCTGCATCCCAATTGGTAGATGAGGAACTTAAACAACTCCTGGAATCCAACGCAACATCTTTAACACTTAAGCAACAATATTTTCCTTTGGAAGATATTACTCTTACTTGTGATGTTTCCACCAACGTATATCTCGACCTTTCATTCCCAAGGATTATCGCAAAATTGTTTTCCAACATTTCCATGGTCTTTCACATCCTGGAATTGCTGCCTCTACCAAATTAGCAACTCAACGTTTTGTATGGCCAAATATTAGGCGTGATATTAAAACATGGGTTAACTCTTGTCATCCTTGCCAAAGATCCAAGATCTATAGGCACACTAAAGCACCAATCGGTACATTTGCTTTACCTGATGCTAGATTTTCCCAAATTCACGTTGATTTCATTCGTCCCTTTCCACCTTTCAATGGTCAAAGTTACTGCCTGACAGTAGTTGACCGCTTTACGAGATGGATGGAAATAATCCCAACTGCTGATATGACTGCGGAAACAGTATGTCGAGCTTTGTTATCTGTTTGGATATCACGTTTTGGTTGTCCGGCTATTATAACAACAGACCAAGGTACAAACTTTGAATCAAGCCTTTTCAGAGAGCTGAGTAATCTTCTCGGCACAAATAGAATACGATGCTGTGCCTATCATCCAAAAGCCAATGGTCTTGTTGAAAGACTGCATCGCCATCTCAAAAGTGCCATCAAAGCACATGAGAATTCAAAGTGGAGCGAAATCATTCCAATTGTACTTCTCGGCATGCGTTCTGCTGTAAAGAAAGATATCAATGCTACTTGTGCAGAACTTGTCTATGGAACTACTCTCAGATTGCCATCTGATCTTTTCTCCACAGACAAGATTACTACTACCTGCAACCAAACTTATGTATCATTTTTACGTGAGAAAATGAGAGCATTACAACCGACACCTACATCGGCTCATTCAAATAGCTCTATGTTTGTGCCAACTAAATTAAAGAGCTGTTCACATGTTTTCTTAAGAATTGATAGTGTCCAGCCACCACTCTCGCAAAATTATACAGGACCTCATAAAGTAATCCGTCGAACAGACAAAGTGTTCACCATCCTCATAAATGGAAAAAAGAAAGACAGTTTCCATTGATCGTGTAAAATCAGCTTATGTCTGGGATGACACCAGTAGTTAAAATATACCGGTTCTGGAACAGTGGAGCCGCATGCAAACAAAAGTGGGTGGAAGTCCCCCCCGGATCTGAACCGGGAAGATGGTTTGTGATTGATAAGGGTTTCGGGGATCTGTACTGATAAGAAATGCACGCTTTTAGCGATAACGAGTTATATTCTGATATAGTTTTAATTAAATGATTATGATTTTTTTTTAATTACGTCATTGAAAGCAAATTTTAATTGGGATAAAGAGTCAAATTTTTCTGTACATATGATTATTTTTACATAATTCCGTATACATCTATTTCTGAAAATCATGATATACGTGTTGAATGATTATTTGTTATATTTCAAATTTGATGCTTTGTGCTTGTGATTTCTGAAACAGAGGATTGAAAATTAGGCAAACGAAAGGGAGTGGAAATCCCCCCGGGTCTGAACCGGGAGGATGGTACCCCTCCGCTCTGATAAGGGTTTCGGGCTCTGTAAATGGGTGTTACAAATGCATGTTTTTAGAGATAACGAGTTATATTCTGATATAGTTTTAATTAAATGATTATGATTTTTAAGTACGTCATTGGAAGCAAATTTTAATTGGGATGAATGAATCAAACTTTTGGAGGGGGACATAATTTGTTACTTAGGGTTAATGAATATATTTTATTATAATCTATTCCCCCCTTAAATATATTTCATTATTTTTTAAACTAAATTATTATTCGCCTGTGGCGCCATCCATGAACGATTTGAATTTACAAGTGCAGAATTATGCCTATTCTTAAGTTTCGAACCTCAAAGTCTTCGTACTTGAATGTTAGACATGTTTTTCTAACCATTCGACTACGAAGACCTAATGCTTCGTTGAGATTTTGTGAATACATCAAAAACAGAATTAAAATAGTAAAATTAAAGTTGAGATTCCTACAACTAAAAATTAATAGCACTCTGTTTGAAAAATTCGATGTAAAACTATTCAAAACTAGGGATTTCTTTATTTTATTAGGTAATCTTACAATTTTTTGGAAATAAACGTACGGTGCATGTTTAGACCAAACGAAGTCACGTGCAGAATGAATCATAAGTCTGATAAAGTATTACTCAGTAGGGTAAAAATGGAATGTGTACTTTTATGGTCATAGAGAAATGTTCTAGATATATATCAGAATGTGTGTCCTGATAAGAACCTTATTTATTCACGCTGGAAAGGCTCCAGAAATCCTATGTGCATGTCAATACAAAATATAATTACTGCTATAGAGTAATGTAGTGGGGATACGTTACCATAAAGGTACTCATACATGTAGCTCGGAATTTTATCTGAAATTGGTAGTTGGCCTCTTAGATAAGAATTGGAGACTCTTTTGGCCCAAGATAACATTTAATCTACAGATTACTGTGGGAAGTATGCACACTAGCTCATTCAAATTCAGCGTGGCAATGAGTTCGGAAGGGAATCCCCCTTTTTTGTAAATAATCGATAACGTGATTAAGATAACGTTCCCTTCTGGTTTTGGCAATGGTTTATAAATAGGAACAGCTCGAAATTATACTCACTTGCTTTAGTACAGCACGTTGATCTCGTTCAGTATAAAGAAATTGCTTACTACCTCCAATTTAATAGCGATTATTTTGAATTTTATTTTCCGAGAATTTAGTATTTAATATCAGTTAAACGAAATGGATCATTTAGAGAAAATATTTAACGAAGTTGACATTCCTATTGATGGGAATGTATTAGCTGAAATGGATTTTGGAGATATCAGCAACAGCCAATGGAACGAGTCATTCGAGTTAATCAGTGAAAATAATAACTTTAAATGTAAAGACTGTAAAAAGTTTATTCTCAACAGAAGAATTTGAATCGTCATATTAAGACATATCACTCGGTATCTTCGTACATCTGTGCCATCTGCAAACGCACTTTTTAATAGAAAGGATAGTCTAAGACGACACCAATCAACAACCCATGGATGCCCATTTGTTCAAAAAAAAACAAACACACACACTACTCCTTCTACTTCAGAAAGTTCATCTCGAATTAGAGTGCACCGCTATTCTGAGAAGGAAAATGCCGCTTCTACATCCCATGCTACAAATGATGAGGAGAAGACTCGACCCATCAAACTTTCTAATTCTACTAGAAAGGAAGTCTTCAATTGCTTCGGAGTGTGGAAAAGTGTTCTATCAAAGAAACAGTCTTAATCAACATGTAAAGACAGTTCACGCATCATCAACTTCTTTCCTCTGTCAGTGTGTAATAAAAACTGTGTAACAGTACATGGATTAATTAGACATTTGAAAATCCACACAACTAATGGAGAGGAAAATGTACACAGCACATCAACTGTAAATAATCCACGCCAAATGGAGGTAGGCAATATTTCCTTTATCAAACTCATTTCCTCTGATTCAGAGTGCATTTAAAAGTAGAATCAAAACGTTGCGCTTAGACAATAAGGATCATTTTCTTGATATCAAACAGTTCCTAAGTTCGAAAAAAAACAGGATTTTCTTAAAGTAATTATAAATGAAATACAAAAAGAATGAACTGAAAGTTAATTGTATGCTAATTTGTAATTATTCTAAAGCGTCAAATACCGGGATTATTACCGATGAGAAAAATTTTAAAACAAAGAATAACATTATTCTTACTCAAACAAATATTGGAGAACTTTACAATTCGATCGTAGACAAACTTTTAGCGGAGACCGCCGATTTCAAGAAAAAGAATCGGGTTGGACTCTTGATTCTATAATGTATTTAGAAATCAGAATTAACAAATTTAATCCTTTACGTGCTTCATTGTTTATTGATTTACCAGGAGATAATTAAAAAGAAACATGCCGTGATTAACGTCCAAAACCACGATAATTTTTGCTTTAAATGGGCCGTACTCTCAGCTCTCTTTCCGGTGAATGATAATGCACATCGCGTACAGCAATATGAAACTTACTTTAATACTTTAGACTTCACTGGAATAACTTTTTAGACTCCTTTAAAAGATATAGCTAAATTTGAAAAGTGAATGAAATATCTATTAATGTGTATGGATTAAATGAAGAAAACAAAGTGTTTCCTCTTCTTATTACCAAGGCGGAAAAAAAAAATAAACATGTTGACCTGTTGTATCTAAAAAATTCTATAAATAATTCTCATTATTGTTGGATAAAAAATCTCTCTAGACTTGTCTCAAGTCAACTCAGCAAATTCCATCACATGACTAGTATCTGCCGTCGTTGTTTTTCCAGCATTTCTCTTCTGAAAATGTTCTTTCAAAAAACAGAAAAAATTGTAATTCACACGACAGTGTTAGAGAAATGCCTAAAGAAATGGCTGTACTTTAAAAACTTTCAACACACTTTGAAAATTCCATTTGTTGCTTATGCAGATTTTGAATGTTTTACTAAGCCCATCTCATCTTGCGAACCTTCCTCTGAAAATTCTTTCACCGTTAAGTACCAAAAACATGAACCATATAGTTTTTGTATATATATGTTATATGAATGGAATGTATAAACATCCTATTGTGTATAGAGGAATAAATGCTGCTAAAGTTTTCATGGAAGTTGCGATTAAGGAGGCAGAGGAGATTGAATATTTGTATTCATATAAAAGTCCATGATCCCCCTCACGAAGGAGCAGCAAGATGTTTATGATTCTTCTAGTCACTGTTACATCTGTAGTGGTAGTTTTACAAAGAGGACTGGAAAGTACGGGATCATTGTCACTTAACAGGTTTTTACAGAGGCCCAGCACATAACTCTTGTAATTTAAAGTTTAAAGTACCGACATTTCTACCTTTTATATTCCATAATTTATCCAGTTATGATTCGCACTTATTTATCAAAGAGCTTGGAAATAACGATTATGATATAAATGTAATACCTGAAAATACAGAAAAAATATATTTCTTTTTCCAAAAAATTAGTAAAAAGTTTTCTATCCGGTTTCTAGACTCTTGTAGATTCATGCCGAGTAGTTTAGAAAAATTAGTTATAAATCTAAAATCAGACCAGTTTAGAAATTTAAAGTCATTTATTTCCGAAGATAAAGTCACCTTATTTATGAGAAAGGGATGTTTCCCTTATGATTATGTGTCGGGTCCCGAAAAGTTGAATGAAACAAGTTTACCCCCCAAAGAGAAATTTTATAATCGTCTCAACGATGAATATATAACCGATAATGATTATCAGCATGCAAATCACGTGTGGAATACATTTAATATAAAAACTTTAGGGGAATATTCTGATTTGTATGTAAAAACCGATGTTCTTATTTTAAGTGATATTTTTGAGAATTTTCGTAGCGTGTGCATGAAAGCCTACAATTTGGATCAGTGTGGTATTACACTGCGCCAGGTCTTTCTTGGGATTCAATGTTGAAATTCACCAAAAGTTAAAATTGAGTTATTGATGGACTATGACATGTATTTGTTCATAGAGAAGGGTATACGGGGTGGGATCTCTCAATGCTCTAATCGTTATGCCAGAGCAAATAATAAGTTTCTCCCAAACTTTGAACCTAGTAAACCGCAAAACTTTTTGCTATATTTAGATAAAAATAATCTTTACGGTTGGGCTATGAGTCAATACCTTCCCTTAAATGATTTTAAGTGGGTAGATTTTTAGACGTTGACAACATCGATGAGAATGGGGGAAAATGATATATTCTCGAAGTGGATTTAGAATATCCGGAATCTTTACATGATGACCACTCGGACTTACCATTAGCCCCTGAATCTTCAGTACCCCCCGGATGTAAAGAAAAGAGATTATTAACCACATTATACCCTAAAACAAACTATGTAGTCCATATCAGAAATTTAAAACAATATTTGAAATTAGGTTTAGTTTTGAAAAGGTGCATAAAATTTTAGAATTCCATCAAGAATCCTGGCTTCAGCCGTACATAAACATGAACACACAGTTCCGTACTGAAGCTGAAAATGAATTTGAAAATTTTTTACAAATTAATGAATAACGCCATCTTTCGGGTGAGTGAGTGAGTGAATTTGGGTTTTTATGGCGCAAGAGCCAAAATTGGCTATACTGCGCCACACGTTTGTTAAAATATTAAAACTAGGTTAAAAATACACAAGAAAAATACAATGATATAAAAATAATTATATATGTGCATGCCTGCATGCACATATATAAAAAATAAAGGTAAAGATAAAACATTTTAAAAGTCAAATGAAATATAAAAATCCAATTTTCTTCATAAAAGCAAATAGATTTTGGTGGGAGATTCCCCCACCAAGTCAGATAAGGTTAAAACAGATTTATGAAAAAGGTGATGCGATGATGGTTAAAAACGGACAATCGATTAAAATGTGATGAACAGTGTAGAACATGGCATGAAGGACATTCAGGAGCGCGTTCTCCAAATAACAAATGCCTGTGAGTGAAGCGAGTATGACCAATGCGAAGACGAGTCAATTTGACATCAGTTCTTCGCATTGGCATCACAGGCCATGCTCCTATGACAGGTTTCACAGAGTGCAGTTTGTTATCCAACTGCTGACTCCATGATTCCTGCCAGATGTTAAAAATATGATGCATGATGACGCGCTTCATATCCGATAGCGGAACAGCTAGCGGCAGGTGCGTCGTCGCCGACTTTGCCGCGCTGTCCGCTTGCTCGTTGCCTATGATTCCTACGTGACTTGGCAGCCAGCAAAACACGATATCTAAACCCTTGCTGTACAGTCGACTCGTAATGTCAGTATCGTACATACCACTGGATGGCAGCGATCGTGGTAGTTTTCAAGCGCTTCAGTACACTCATGCTGTCAGTATAGATGCAGTATTTACGGGGCATAGTGGAGTCGATTAATTGAAGTGCACGGTAAATGGCGACAGCTTCGGCGTGAGTGAATGAGTGAATGTGGGGTTTTATGGCGCAAGAGCCAAACCTGGCTATACTGCGCCACACGTTTTGTTAAAAGAATAAAACCATGTAAAAATACATATTAAAAATACAATTGCATAAAGTGAGTGAGTGAATTTGGTGTTTTATGGCGCAAGAGCAAAATTGGCTATACTGCGCCACACGTTTGTCAAAATTATAAAAACATGGTAAAAATACACATAAAAAATACAAGGACATAAAAATAATTATATATGTGCATGCCAGCATGCACATATATAAAAAATAAAGTTAAAGTTAAAACATTTTAAAAAGTCAAATTAAA
>BMAU01005155.1:0-24378 GCA_019973935.1 Trichonephila clavipes | reverse complement strand
TGTACGCTATTTTCGTCCGTCATCAGCATGGCCAGGGGTAAAATATTCTTTTCCATGTTTTAAAATTTCCTCCAATTTTGCTTCGGTAGGCTCGCCGTGCAACATTCGTTCTTGAAACACCATCGATTCCAACAAAACGTGCATGGCACAATCATCCCCTACCACACACCAAGCAATCCGATTGACAAGAGCACGGGTGAGTGTTTGGTTTAATGGCACAAGACCCAATTTTGGCTATGCTGCGCCAAACATTTGTTAAGAAACTAATGATTTTAATATATCCCATAAAACATTTTGACACTACACTTTAAAAAAATTAAAATACAAATTATTTAAAACCGTCTTCAATGATACAAAGAAACAAAATTTGGTGGGGAATTCCCCACCAAGTCAGACCATATCCAGAGATAAAAGCATAGAAAAAGAAAAAGGTTAGTTTTAAACAAGGTTAGATAATATATGGTATAAAAATTATTCTCTATAGTTCCTGTATCGGGATGGAGTTAGTGCACGTAAATAACCTTCAGGAAGAATGAAAGGATCTTGCTCAAGTTCCTCCTCCTCCACGTCGTAAGTTATCATATCCTCGTCATCAGTTGTTATTTCTGTAGGTGTTGCATTTCGAGATCTATGTGGAATCCTTTTTATTTCGATATCTGGTTTCTGTATTTTTGAGCGTTTTCTTCTATTTCTTGATTTTCTTTTTACAAATTGTTGGGCTTCAGCTGCTGTAGAATGTTCACTATTGGATTCATTAGGGACAGACTCAGGAAAGTTTTCAGTTGAAACCGAATTAAGTGTAGCAGGAGTGGTATGAGAATGGGATTCAGTTCCTAAAGGTGAAACTAAAGTATTCAGGTTATTGCCAGGGGAAGTAGTTGTAGTAGTAGTAGGGATGGGTATTTGTAATAAAGATTCACCTTGTATTGTTGGTAGTATACAGATGGGGAAAGGAAGTAGATTGTCTTGAGTAGATGAAGATGACGTGGAGAAGGTAGAAACTGAAGACGAGGTACCAGGCAATGGATTTTTAGAAGATATGGGTGTTAGGCATTGTAAAGGTGGACAGATTATGTTTGATAGATTTGGATCTGTTTGGGAAGCTGTGGATATAGTTGAAGGTCTAGCAGCCTGAGCATACGTTTGTGTTAACTGAGGAACTATTAATCTGCGTGCTTCAAAAAATAGATATGTTTTTATTGATTTAAGTTCTTGGATTTGTTTTTCTATTTTTCCATTTTTGGCATAATTTGTGAATCGGAAGGATGAGATTGCGTACAATTAACATTTTCTCTAGAGTACAATCCGTGGAAGAGAATGCCCAACGGAAGCACATCTAGAGCATGTTAATTTGGCCGCGGCAGGAAGTTTGGGAGTGACCGAACCTCTGGCATTTGAAACAGCGCAGAAGGATTCGGTATGTAGGTGAATCCTGCAGTTCAAATAACCAGCCTTTATTGTTGTCGGAAGTTTTGGGTTATTGAATGTTAAGATTAAATGTTTCGTAGGAATAACTTCAGCATCTTTTTTATAGTGATTCTCCTGACCTGAATTACCCCTGTCCTGAAAGAAAATTCCTTCAAAAGTTTCAGCCTCAGGAGAAGTGCATATTGGTCAGGTTTAGAAATGACACCTCGGCTTGAGTTAAGAGATTTGTGTGGACTCGCTGTCAAAGGGCAATCTAAAAGGTTTTTTGCCAACAAGAAGATTTTGTTTGCAAAGCAGATACAGTTTCAAGTAATAAATCACCCGAACGTAGTTTTTAACAGATTTAGGATCTCCGCCTATTCCTTGAATAGCTTTTTGAATCGCAAAGGGAGATTTTCTTGTCATATCATTATTAGATATCGATAGAATCAAAAAACGGCAATGCGTAGTCTGATCAATGTTAGTTGGAAGAGGGTAAGATGGGGGTTTTAAAAGATGCGTTTTGAATTTTTTTCTTATTTTGACTTATTTTGAATTTTTTTTTTTTTTGGAAAGGAGGAGGAGAATTCCTTTTGATTTTCAGAGGACCAGTTTGGCAGGGCTTGCCCTAGAATCAGCAACCAGTAGTGGCCTCGGGAGAGCCCCCCGCTCTGCAATGCAGGACCCCATCCAGGCACCACCTGGAACTACAAGACAGGCGGGATTATACACCAGCTGATAGAGCAGCCAGGACATGCTGGTTAGGCTGTCCCGGGCTCCTGTACTATCTGGCGGCCTGAGACGCAAAACTCAGCTTTTCTCCGGTACCCTCTACATGGTCGCCTCCTCCAAGACCCCACCTCACTAGTCCAAAGGTCCTCAAAAGTTCAAAACCCCGCTCCTAGTGCCAGATTTCCCAGGAAGCAGTCCGTTATGTCATCATACCAAAAGTGAAAAAAACATTAGACACAACTTCATTCCACTCAGTCCTGGTCTGCCACAGGACTTCGTGGCAAAAAAATAAAGATAATAAGTTGAACACAAAAAATCAATAATCGAACATAAAAGAAGCAACAAAAGCAAAACGTTGAAAGAAATTTATTCAAATCAAATGAAATGAACGTAATTAAAATGTAAACCATATTACGCGGGAGTAAAAAATATCAATTTTTTTTACTAGAAAAGAATTAAGTTGGGATAATGTTCATTGTAGGTCTGTGGTCTGGACGTGAAAAGAAGAAAAGGCAAATTTGAATGGCAAGAAAGAGGGCTGAAAATAGAGAAGGATCACTAGGGTTCCCCGGGTTCGTGAAGCCCGTGTTTACCAAAGACAGTAAACCCCTAGGGAGAAGGAAAAGATCACTAGGGCACCTCGGGAGCGTGAAACCCGTACTCACCTAAAGAAGGTGAGCCCCCTGAGGGGGACAAGAGCACGGATCCGAAACGACGGGCATGGCGGCACGATCAATGGTCAAAAGGGACGATACAATGGTAAAAAGGCACACATGCAAGAGGAAAGTTCAAAAGGCAGATTTCAAAGGCAGCCGAGATGAAATTTCAATAGGCACACATGCGAGATGAAATGATTATTAAAATAGATGTGTCATTTTCCCGCATTGACAATTGGCTTTTCTCAAACAATCCTTGTGATGTATTGATCCATCCCGTACAACGACGTGATCAAATTGTTTCACAGTAAAATACTTTTCGGGTTCTTTAAATAAAGAATAACATTCACAAGTGTCTGGTCCTTCAGTGCAGTTTTCCGTACTCCAGACGCAGTCCGTAATGTAAAATCCATTTTCATTTTTTACCACCTTGACCGGAACGGGATAAAGTTTCGAAAGTTCTTGAAATTTCAATATAGCAGCTAAACGTTCCAATCTTCGCCTATGATACGACAAATTGAAGACAGTTTCATGGAGCATACCTGGGACAATATTTTCTTCCAATTCAGTGATTAAAGTTTTCATGGAAGAAGTCATAATTATGAATGCTTTCAAATAAGCAAATGAAGTTGCAAGTAAACTATAAAAATAGTTTAGAGCTGCAAAGGAAGCCCGTGTTTACCAAAGACAGTAAAACCCCTAGGGAAAAGGAAAGATCACTAGGGCACCCTCGGGAGCGTGAAATCCGTACCTCACCTAAAGAAGGTGAGCCCTGAGGGGCTCGTTTCTGGTGAAAGCATTTTTCATGATGTTTTGAGAGAATTCCCCAGAAATTGTCAAACCGCCTTCTTTTCACAAGAGGTTAAGCATAATATTAAGCATTTTATCGAGACATCTGGTCCACCTGATTTTGCTAAGCCAAGACGTTTAGCCCTGATCATTTAAAAATTGCCAAATCTGAATTCCAGCACATGTTGAATTTGTGGGTCATGTTAGACCATCTAAAAGTAATTACGCATCACCTCTTCACATAGTACCTAAAAAAGATTCTAATGATTGAGGCCAGTGGGTGACTATCGTGCATTAAACGCCCAAACTAAAAAAGATAAATATTCGATTCCAAACATTTTAGATTTCACTTCAGAGCTGCATGGCAAAAAATATTTTTTCACACATAGATTTAGTTAAAGCCTATCAAATTCCTATAAATGAAGAGGATATACATAAAAACTGCAATAATAACCCCCATTCGGATTGTATGAGAGTACTCGAATGCAATTCGGCCTTTGTAATGGCTGTCTCTACTTTTCAACGCTTTGTTGATGAGGTTTTAAGGGGATTAAATTTTGTTTATGCTTTTATTGATGACATTTTAGTTGCATCATCATCTGAAGCCGAGCATATCCAACAATCTTCGGTTGCTTTTCAACGGTTGGATCAATATGGACTCTTATAAACCCCCTTCTAAATGTACTTTGGAGTACCCACCTTAAATTTCCTTGGTTTTCAAGTTTGCAGTTCTGGAATTAAGCCTTTAGAGGATAGAGTAGAAGCAATCTTGAAATTTCTAAAACTAACCACCATCACTCAATTGCGTCGTTTTCTTGGAATGCTGAATTACTACAGACGTTTCATTAGACAGGCTGCCCATATCCTTGCACCTTTAGTAAAATTTTTAAAAGGCATCAGAAATAAAAAAAAACGTCCAAAGCGAAAGGTCAAAATCAAGCCTGAAGAAGCGCTAGAATGGACGGACGAAGCTACTACAGCTTTTGAACTGGTGAAGCAAGCCCTAGCACATGCTACTCATTACATCGACCCCATGCCAAATGCACCTCTTAGCATTTGCTGATGCTTCAGATTTTGCTGTCGGTGGTGCATTAGCACAATTTCATGACAATGTCTGGCAACAACTTGCTTTCTTATCCATGAAATTGTCTGCATCCCAAAAAAGAACTGGTCTACTTACGACCGAGAACTCCTCGCCATATACACAATGGTCAAAAGGTTTCGGCACATGCTGGAAGGAAGAGAGTTTGTGATTTACACTAATCAGAAATCTCTCTCATTTATGCCTTTCAACAGAAAAGCTGACAAATGTAGTCCACGTCAACTTAGACACCTGGATTTTATCTCCAGTTCTCTACGAACATACAACATGTTCCTGAACTCAGAATTTGGTAGCAGATGCATTATCTCGTATAGAAATTGATTCCATTTCCCAAGCAAGTTGTCTCGATTACAAGGACATTGCTGCATCCCAATTGGTAGATGAGGAACTTAAACAACTCCTGAATCCAACGCAACATCTTTAACACTTAAGCAACAATATTTTCCCTTTGGAAGATATTACCTTTACTTGTGATGTTTCCACCAACGTATATCTTGACCTTCATTCCCAAGGATTATCGCAAAATTGTTTTCCAACATTTCCATGGTCTTTCACATCCTGGAATTGCTGCCTCTACCAATTAGCAACTCAACGTTTTGTATGGCCAAATATTAGGCGTGATATTAAAACATGGGTTAACTCCTTGTCATCCTTGCCAAAAGATCCAAGATCTATAGGCACACTAAAGCACCAATCGGTACATTTGCTTTTTACCCGATGCTAGATTTTCCCCAAATTCACGTTGATTTCATCTCGTCCCTTCCACTTCAATATCAAAAATCGCCTGACAGTAGTTGACGCTTTACGAGATGGATGGAAATAATCCCAACTGCTGATATGCACTGCGGAAACAGTATGTCGAGCTTTGTTATCTGTTTGATATACGTTTTGGTTGTCCGGCTATTATAACAACAGCATCAAGGTACAAACTTTGAATCAAGCCTTTTCAGAGAGCTGAGTAATCTTCTGGCACAAAATAGGAATACGATGCTGTGCCTATCATCCAAAAGCCAATGGTCTTGTTGAAAGACTGCACGCCATCTCAAAAGTGCCATCAAAGCACATGAGAATTCAAAGTGGAGCGAAATCATTCCAATTGTACTTCTCGGCATGCGTTCTGCTGTAAAAGAAAAAGATATCAATGCTACTTGTGCAGAACTTGTCTATGGAACTACTCTCAGATTGCCATCTGATCTTTTCTCCACAGACAAGATTACTACTACCTGCAACCAAACTTATGTATCATTTTTGCGTGAGAAAATGAGAGCATTACAACCGACACCTACATCGGCTCATTCAAATAGCTCTATGTTTGTGCCAACTAAATTAAAGAGCTGTTCACATGTTTTCTTAAGAATTGATAGTGTCCAGCCACCACTCTCGCAAAATTATACAGGACCTCATAAAGTAATCCGTCGAACAGACAAAGTGTTCACCATCCTCATAAATGGAAAAAGAAAGACAGTTTCCATTGATCGTGTAAAATCAGCTTATGTCTGGGATGACACCAGTAGTTAAAATATACCGGTTCTGGAACAGTGGAGCCGCATGCAAACAAAAGTGGGTGGAAGTCCCCCCCCCCGGATCTGAACCGGGAAGATGGTTTTGTGATTGATAAGGGTTTCGGGGATCTGTACTGATAAGAAATGCACGCTTTTAGCGATAACGAGTTATATTCTGATATAGTTTTAATTAAATGATTATGATTTTTTTTAATTACGTCATTGAAAGCAAATTTTAATTGGGATAAAGAGTCAAATTTTCTGTACATATGATTATTTTTATATAATTCCGTATACATCTATTTCTGAAAATCATGATATACGTGTTGAATGATTATTTGTTATATTTCAAATTTGATGCTTTGTGCTTGTGATTTCTGAAACAGAGGATTGAAAATTAGGCAAACGAAAGGGAGTGGAAATCCCCCCCCGGGTCTGAACCGGGAGGATGGTACCCCCTCCGCTCTGATAAGGGTTTCGGGGCTCTGTAAATGGGTGTTACAAATGCATGTTTTTAGAGATAACGAGTTATATTCTGATATAGTTTTAATTAAATGATTATGATTTTTTAAGTACGTCATTGGAAGCAAATTTTAATTGGGATGAATGAATCAAACTTTTTGGAGGGGGACATAATTTGTTACTTAGGGTTAATGAATATATTTTATTATAATCTATTCCCCCTTAAATATATTTTCATTATTTTTTAAACTAAAGTATTATTTCCGCCTGTGGCGCCATCCATGAACGATTTGAATTTACAAGTGCAGAAATTATGCCTATTCTTAAGTTTCGAACATAAAAGTCTTCGTACTTGAATGTTAGACATGTTTTTCTAACCATTCGACTACGAAGACCTAATGCTTCGTTGAGATTTTGTGAATACATCAAAAACAGAATTAAAATAGTAAAATTAAAGTTGAGATTCCTACAACTAAAATTAATAGCACTCTGTTTGAAGAATTCGATGTAAAACTATTCAAAACTAGGGATTTATTTTATTAGGTAATCTTACAATTTTGAAATAAACGTACGGTGCATGTTTAGACCAAACGAAGTCACGTGCAGAATGAATCATAAGTCTGATAAAGTATTACTCAGTAGGGTAAAAATGGAATGTGTACTTTTATGGTCATAGAGAAATGTTCTAGATATATATCAGAATGTGTGTCCTGGATAAGAACCTTATTTATTCACGCTGGAAAGGCTCCAGAAATCCTATGTGCATGTCAATACAAAAATATAATTACATTTGCTATAGAGTAATGTAGTGGGATACGTTACCATAAAGGTACTCATACATGTAGCTCGGAATTTTATCTGAAATTGGTAGTTGGCCTCTTAGATAAGAATTGGAGACTCTTTGGCCCAAGATAACATTTAATCTACAGATTACTGTGGGAAGTATGCACACTAGCTCATTCAAATTCAGCGTGGCAATGAGTTCGGAAGGGAATCCCCCCTTTGTAAATAATCGATAACGTGATTAAGATAACGTTCCCTTCTGGTTTTGGCAATGGTTTATAAATAGGAACAGCTCGAAATTATACTCACTTGCTTTAGTACAGCACGTTGATCTCGTTCAGTATAAAGAAATTGCTTATTACCTCCAATTTAATAGCGATTATTTTGAATTTTATTTTCCGAGAATTTAGTATTTAATATCAGTTAAACGAAATGGATCCTTTAGAGAAAATATTTAACGAAGTTGACATTCCTATTGATGGGAATGTATTAGCTGAAATGGATTTTGGAGATATCAGCAACAGCCAATGGAACGAGTCATTCGAGTTAATCAGTGAAAATAATAACTTTAAATGTAAAGACTGTAAAAAAGTTTATTCTCAACAGAAGAATTTGAATCGTCATATTAAGACATATCACTCGGTATCTTCGTACATCTGTGCCATCTGCAAACGCACTTTTAATAGAAAGGATAGTCTAAGACGACACCAATCAACAACCCATGGATGCCTATTTGTTCAAAAAACACACACACACACAAACCTCCTTCTACTTCAGAAAGTTCATCTCGAGTGAGTGAGTGTGGGGTTTAATGGCGCAAGAGCCAATCTAGGCTATGCTGCGAAAAACATTTGTTAAGAAATTTAAAATGTTGTAAAAAATATGTAAAAATCATGACACACAAAAAAAAATTAAATTTGAAAGCACGTAAAATCGTTTTCAATGATTTAAAGAAACAAAATTTGGTGGGGAATTCTCCACCAAGTCAAACCATATCTTGAGATAAAAGCATTGAAAAAGACAAAGGTTAGTTTAAAACAAGGTTAGAGAATACATGGTATAAAAAAATTATTCTCTATAGTTCCTGTATCGGGATGGAGTTAATGCACGTAAATAACCTTCAGGAAGAATGAAAGGATCTTGCTCAAGTTCTTCCTCCTCCATGTCGTAAGTTATCATATCCTCGTCATCAGTTGTTATTTCAGTAGGTGTTGCATTTCGAGATCTATGTGGAACCCTTTTTATTTCGATATCTGGTTTCTGTATTTTTGAGCGTTTTCTTCTATTTCTTGATTTTCGTTTTACAATTTGTTGGGCTTCAGCTGCAGTAGAATGTTCACTATTGGATTCATTAGGGACAGACTCATGTAAGTTTTCAGTTGAAACCGAATCAAGTTTAGCAGGAGGTGTACGAGAACGGGTTTCAGTTTCTAAATGTGAAATTAAAGTATTCAGGTTATTGTCAGGGGAAGTAGTTGTAGTAGTAGTAGGGATGGGTATTTGTAATAAAGGCTCACTTTGTATTGTGGGTAGTATACCAGATGGGGAAGGAAGTAGATTGCCTTGAGTAGATGAAGATGACGTGGAGAAGGTAGAAACTGAAGACGAGGTACCAGGCAATGGATTTTTAGAAGATATGGGTGTAAGGCATTGTAAAGGTGGACAGATTATGTTTGAGAGATTTGGATCTGTTTGGGTAGCTGTGGATATAGTTGAAGGTCTAGCAGCCTGAGCATAAGTTTGGGTTAACTGAGGAACTATTAATCTGCGTGCTTCAAAATAAGATATGTTTTTATTGATTTTAATTTCTTGGATCTGCTTTTCTATTTTCCATTTTTGGCATAATTTTGAATCGGAAGGATGAGACTGCGTACAATTAACACATTTGGGCTCTAGAGTACAATCCGTGGAAGAATGCCCAACGGAAGCACATCTAGAGCATGTTAATTGGCCGCGGCAGGAAGTTTGAGAGTGACCGAACCTCTGGCATTTGAAACAACGCAGAGGGTTCGGTATATAAGGACGGGTTTTACAATGCAGATATCCAGCTTTTGACAGCGGTAGGTAGTTTTTCGGTTTATTGAAAGTAAGAATTATATGTTTTGTTGGAATAATATTCGAATCTCTTTTTTATTGTTATTCGCCTGACCTGAATGACACCCTGATCAGAAAAACCTTCAAGTATTTCCGCATCAGGAGTGCTCAACAAGTCGGGTTCAGAAATGACACCTCTGCATGAGTTTAGAGTTTTATGAGGACTTACAGTGACTGGTGAATTGAAAAAGGTTTTGGCAAGAAGAAACGACTTAGTTTGTAAATCAGACATAGTTTCAATAAGTAGATCCCGGAACGCAGTCGTTTTTACTGATTTCGGTTCTCCACCTATTCCGATGAGCGTTTTATGAATAGCGAAAGGCGATATTTTTGACATGGTATTGTTCGGAAGTGAAATTATTAAAAATCGAGTATGTGTAGAAAGAGTATCAATGTTGCGAGTGAGTAATACATGCGCATCAGGTGTTGGGAAGGGTGGGATGGGGGTTTTAAAAGATGCGTTTTGAACTTTTCCTTAATTTGACTAATTTTGATTTTTTTTAGAAAGGAGGAGGAGAATTCCTTTTGATTATCAGAAGACCAGTTTGGCAGGGCTTGCCCTAGATTCAGCAACCAGTAGTGGCCTCGGGAGAGCCCCCCGCTCTGCAATGCAGGACCCCATCCAGGCACCACCTGAGCTACAAGACAGGCGGGATTATACACCAGCTGATAGAGCAGCCAGGACATGCTGGTTAGGCTGTCCTGGGCTCCTGTACTATCTGGCGGCCTGAGACGCAAAACTCAGCTTTTCTCCTGTACCCTCCTACATGGTCGCTTCCTCCCAAGACCCCACCTCAATAGTCCAAAGATCCTCAGAAGTTCAAAACCCCGCTCCAAGTGCCAGTTTTCCCAGGGAGTAGTCCGTTGTGTCATCATACCAAAAGTGAAAAAACATCAGACATAACTTCATTCCCCTCAGTCCTGGTCTGCCACAGGACTTCGTGGCAGAAAAATAAAGATAATAAGTTGAACACAAAAAAGGCAATAATCGAACATAAAAGAAGCAACAAAATCAAAACATTGAAAGAAATATAAGAAAATCAAATGAAAAGTACATAATATAAAATGTAAACCATAGTACAGTAGTAAAAAAAATATCAAATTCTTTGAATGTAGATCTGTGAGTGAGTGGCAAGAAAGAGGGCCGAAAAATAGAGAAGGATCACTAGGGTTCCCGGGTTCGTGAAGCCCGTGTTTACCAAAGACAGTAAAACCCCTAGGGAGAAGGAAAAGATCACTAGGCACCTCGGGAGCGTGAAACCCGTACTCACCTAAAGAAGGTGAGCCCCCTGAGGGGCAAGTTCATCTCGAATTAGAGTGCACCGCTATTCTGAGTGAGTGAAAGAGTGAATTGGGTTTTTATGGCGCAAGAGCCAAAATTGGCTATACTGCGCCTACACGTTTGTTAAAATATTAAAACTAGGTTAAAAATACACAAGAAAATACAATGATATAAAAATAATTATATATGTGCATTCCACCATGCACATATATAAAAATAAAGGTAAAGATAAAACATTTTTTAAAAAGTCAAATGAAATATAAAAAGTGCATTGTAATTTCATAAAAGAAGTAGATTTTGTAGATTCCCCCACCAAGTCATTGTTAAGGTTAAAATAATTTATGAAAAAATAATGCGATGATGGTTAAAAACGGGACAATCGATTAAAATGTGATGAACAGTGTAAGAGATCAAATTTAATGAAGGACATTCAGTGAGTGAGTGATAATGAAATTTTGGGGTTATTTTTAAAAATAACCAATTTTGGCTAAACTGCGCCAAACATTTGTTAAAACGTTAATTAAAAAACATTTTTACCAGAAATATTATAAAATCTTAAAATTTATAGATATAAAAGTTAATAACAAAGATGTTAAAATACAGATTGGTGGGGAGAATTCCCCACCAAGTTGGAAGATTTTGAGTTATTTCCTATGTTTCGTTGGAGTTAAAAGTAGATTGTTCCTAATAATAGGTCTTACCATTTTCTTTCACGTAATCGGGATTTGAATGATTTCATCTTCCACGTCGTAACAATCATTTTCCTCATCCGATGTAGACTCATCAGATGCCGAATTTTTAGGTTTATGAGGATTCATCTTAATGTCTACTATTGCTTCCTTCATTTTTTTTAGTAATTCCTAAAATCCGGAGAATTGAGCGTGCTTTTGCTAGCATTCTTGGCATCCTGTACTTTATAAGAATCAGAAAAATAACGGACTGGGATGAGGAAGATGCAGCAGGGAATAGATAAACTATTAGAAGTGGTGGGAAGTATCTATTACAGAATTAGGAGGTTGAAATATTGATGGCGATGCAACTGTAACTAAAGATGTGAGGTACGAGTTCTGCCTGAGTTGACGTAGATGATGTATTAACTGCAGCGACTGAGGGAAGATATAGTTGGCTTTGGAACGGAATCAGCGACTAGTGGTTGTGTAACAGTTTTAATGGTGGGCAAAACTATTTTGGTAATATTTTCATCTGTTTGTGTTGTAGTGGTTGTAGTCGAAGTTTGGTAACCTGAGCGTAGGATTGGGATAATTGTGGAGCTATTAGTTTTCGTGCTTCTAGGTATGTTAGATTTCTATTTGTCTTAATAATTTGGATTTCTTTTTTCGGTTTTCCATTGTGAGCACAATTTTGAGTCTGATGGATGGGATTGGGAGCAATTAACGCATTTCGGCTCTAGAGTACAATCCGTGGAAGGATGCCCAACGGTTGCAAATCTAGAACACGTCAATTGTCCTCTGCAGGCAGTGTGAGTGTCGAATACTATATTGTGAAACAACGCAGAGGGATTCGGTATGTAGGGACGGATCTTGCAGTTTAAATAACCAGCCTTTATTGTTGTCAAAGTTTTGAGTTATTGAACGTTAAATTAAATGTTTAGTAGGAATAATCTCAGCATCTTTTTATAGTGATTTTCTGACCTGAATTACACCACCGTCCTGAAAATTCTTCAAACAGATTTCAGTCTCAAAAGGTGAATATCAGGTCAGGTTCAGAGAACGGGACTCGAGTTAAAATGTGATTTGTGAGGACTCACCGTCAAAGGGCAATCTAAAAACGTTTTTGCCAACAAAAAAGATTTAGCTCTGCAAAGCAGATAAAGTTTCAATCAATAAATCTCCCGAACGTAGTTTTTTAACGGATTTAGGATCTCCGCCTATTCCTTGAATAGCTTTTTGAATCGCAAAGGGAGATTTTCTAGTCATATCATTATTAGATACCGATAGATGTTAAAAATACGATGCAATGCGTAGCAATCTGATCAATGTTAGCGGGCAGGATGGGTTGGGGGTTTTAATAAATGCGTTTTGCTTTTTTTGCCTAATTTTTACGTTGATTTTTTTTTTTGCCAGAAAACAGGAGGATCGAAACCCTTTGATTTTCAGAGAACCAAATTGGCAGGGCTTGCCACTGGATGGCAGCAACCAGTAGTGGCCTCGGGAGTAGCCCCATGCACTGCAATAGATGCAGTACCCCATCCAGGCACCACCTGGAACTACAAGACAGGCGGGATTATACACCAGCTGATAAAAGCAGCCAGGACATGCTGGTTAGGCTGTCCCGGGCTCCTGTACTATCTGGCGGCCTGAGACGCAAAAACTCAGCTTTCTCCGGTACCATCAGTGTACATGGCCGCTTCCTCCAAGACCCCACCTCACCAGTCCAAGGTCCTCAAAAGTTCAAAACCCCGCGCCAAGTGCCAGTTTTCCCAGGGGAGCAGTCCGTTGTGTCATCATACCAATAGTGAAAACCCTTCAGACACAACTTCATTCCACTCAGTCCTGGTCTGCCACGGACTTCGTGGCAGAAAAATAAAATATAAGTTGAACACAAAAATCAATAATCGAACATAAAAGAAGCAACAAAATCAAAACATTGAAAGAAATTGAAGAAAATCAATAAAAAGAACATAATATAAAATGCAAACCATAATACTGCAGTAAAAAAAAAAATATCAATTTTTTTTATTAGAACAAAATCTAGTTGGGACAATGTTCATTGTCCAACATAGAGACTCTGTGATCGGTGATGGGAAACGAAGGAAAGGGAAATTTGGATGGCAAGAAAGAGGGCCGAAAAATAGAAAGGATCACTAGGTTCCCGAGTTCACGACGCCCGTGTTTACAAAGACAGTAAACCCTAGGGCGAGAAGGAAAAGATCACTAGGCACCTCGGGAGCGTGAAACCCGTACTCACCCAAGAAGGTGAGCCCCCGAAACACATTCAGGAGCGCGTTCTCCAAACTAACAAACCCTGTCCGTGAATTGTAAAATATGACCAATGCGAAAGACGAGTCAATTTGACATCAGTTCTTCGCAGTGGCATCTACAGGAATGCTCCTATGACAGGTTTTCACAGAGTGCAGTTTGTTATCCAACTGCTGACTCCATGATTCCTGCCAGATGTTCACGCTATTCTGAGAAGGAAAATGCCGCTTCTACATCCCCATGCTGCAAATGATGAGGAGAAGACTCGACCCATCATCTTTCCGCAATTTACTAGAAAGGAAGTCTTCAATTGCTTTGAGTGTGGAAAAGTGTTCTATCAAAGAAACAGTCTTAATCAACATGTAAAGACAGTTCACGCATCATCAACTTCTTTCCTCTGTCCATGTGTAATAAAAACTGTGTAACAGTACATGGATTAATTAGACATTTGAAAATCCACACAACTAATGGAGAGGAAAATGTACACAGCACATCAACTGTAAATAATCCACGCCAAATGGAGGTAGGCAATATTCCTTTATCAAACTCATTTCCTCTGATTCAGAGTGCATTTAAAAGTAGAATCAAAACGTTGCGCTTAGACAATAAGGATCATTTTCTTGATATCAAACAGTTCCTAAGTTCGAAAAAAGGATTTTCTTAAAGTAATTATAAATGAAATACAAAAGAATGAACTGAAAGTTAATTGTATGCTAATTTGTAATTATTCTAAAGCGTCAAATACCGGGATTATTACCGATGAGAAAAAATTTTAAAACAAAGAATAACATTATTCTTACTCAAACAAATATTGGAGAACTTTACAATTCGTCGTAGACAAACTTTTAGCGGAGACCGCCGATTTCCAAGAATAGTGAGTGGTGAGTGAATTTTGGGGTTATTGGCGCAAGAGCCAATTTTGGCTAAACTCCGATTTCAAGAAAAAGAATCGGGTTGGACTCTTGATTCTATAATGTATTTAGAAATCAGAATTAACAAATTTAATCCTTTACGTGCTTCATTGTTTATTGATTTACCAGAGATAATTAAAAAAAAGAAACATGCCGTGATTAACGTCAAAACCACGATAATTTTTGCTTTAAATGGGCCGTACTCTCCAGCTCTTTTCCGGTGAATGATAATGCACATCGCGTACAGCAATATGAAACTTACTTTAATACTTAAGACTTCACTGGAATAACTTTCCGACTCCTTTAAAAATATAGCTAAATTTGAAAAAGTGAATGAAATATCTATTAATGTGTATGGATTAAATGAAGAAAACAAAGTGTTTCTCTTCTTATTACCAGGCGGAAAAATAAACATGTTGACCTATTGTATCTAAAAATTCTATAAATAATTCTCATTATTGTTGGATAAAAAATCTCTCTAGACTTGTCTCAAGTCAACTCAGCAAATTCCATCACATGACTAGTATCTGCCGTCGTTGTTTTACAGCATTTCCCTTCTGAAAATGTTCTTTCAAAAAACAGAAAAAATTGTAATTCACACGACAGTGTTAGATTTGAAATGCCTAAAGAGAAATGGCTGTACTTTAAAAACTTTCAACACACTTTGAAAATTCCATTTGTTGCTTATGCAGATTTTGAATGTTTTACTAAGCCCATCTCATCTTTGCGAACCTTCCTCTGAAAATTCTTTCACCGTTAAGTACCAAAAACATGAACCATATAGTTTTTGTATATATATATGTTATATGAATGGAATGTATAAACATCCTATTGTGTATAGAGGAATAAATGCTGCTAAAAGTTTTTCATGGAGTGAGTGAGTGAGTGAATTTTGGGGTTATTGGCGCAAGAGCCAATTTTGGCTAAACTGCGCCAAACATTTTGTTAAAACATTAAAAGGTTATAATATGTCTGGTAAAAAAATTTTAAATTTTAAAATTTATGGATATAAAAGTTAATATCAAAGATGTTAAAATACAGATTGGTGGGGAGAATTCCCCACCAAGTTGGACAGGTATTGGAAAAAAAAGTTATTTTCTGTGTTTCGTTGGAGTTAACAGTAATTGTCCCTGGTAATAGGTCTTACCATTTTGTTTCACGTAATCGGGATTTGATTCAATTTCATCTTCCACGTCGTAGACAATCATTTCTTCCTCATCCGTTGTAGACTCATCAGAGGCCGGTTTTTTAGGTCTATGAGGATTCATTTTAATATCTATTATTGTTTCTTTCATTTTTTTCAGTAATTCTTTTTTTCTTTTCCTCGATCGTGCTTTTGCAAGTTTCTTGGCATCCTGTACTGTATTAGCATCAGAGGGTGGTTGAAGAACGGACTGTGATGAGGAAGTTGGTATGATGGAGGAAGATGATTCAATAGGGGTGACCATATTGTTGGAAGGTGCATCAGTACATGTAGGAATAGGTGGTTGAGACTCGGAGTTACTAGTGGATATTGAAGAGGTGGACGGCAAGAGTTGGGCTTGGGTGGAAGATGATGATGTAGAAACATCAGGAGTAGATATAGATACATTTGTTCTTGTCGTGGATGAAAGGGGTTGAAGTAATTCCAAAGGTGGGCATTTAATTTTCGTTATATTTTCATCTGTTTGAGTAGAACTGGTTTTATTGGAGGATTTAGCAGCTTGAGCATAAGTGTGAGACGTTTGTGGTACGATTAATTTTCGGGCTTCTACATATGTTATATTTCTATTAGTTTTAATTTCTTGAATTTGCTTTTCGGTTTTCCACTTCGGGCAAAGTTTGGAATCAGCAGTATGCGGTTGAGAACAGTTAATGCATTTTGGTTCTAGGGTACAATCTGTAGAAGAATGCCCTACAGCTGCACACCTAGAACATGTGAGTTGTCCGCGGCAGGAATTTTGGGAATGACCGAACCTCTGGCACTTAAAGCAGCGCAGAGGATTCGGTATATATGGACGTAATTTACAATTGAGGTAACCAGCTTTAATATTTGATGGTAATTTAGGGCTATTGAAAGTTAAAATTAAATGTTTAGTATGAAAAGTGACGTTTCTTTTTTATCTTAATTCTTCTGACCTGAGTGACACCCTGGTCAGAAAGACCTTCCAAAATTTCTGTTTCAGATGCGTATAAAAAAGATCGGATTCAGAGATGACTCCTCGACAAGAATTCAAAGTTCTGTGAGGAGTTACAATCAGTGGAGAATCTATAAGGTTTTGGCCAGTAAAAAGATTTGCTTTGTACAGCAGATATGGTTTCTATAAGTAGGTCACCTGATCGTAATTTTTAATGGATTTAGGTTCTCCACCTATTCCTAGTAAAGCTTTGTGAATAATAAACGGAGATTTTCGGGACATTTCATTGTTTGGTAGGGATAAAATTAAAAACCGTGTGTGTTGAGCAATTTCATCAACGGTAAATTTCGGTAATAGAAGGACTGTATCATCCATATGTTTAGCATCATGAGATGGGTAGGGTGGGATGGGGGTTTTAATAGATGCGTTTTGAGTTTTTTTCTTATTTTGACTTATTTTGAATTTTTTTTTTGGAAAGGAGGAGGAGAATTCCTTTTGATTTTCAGAGGACCAGTTTGGCAGGGCTTGCCCTAGAGTCAGCAACCAGTAGTGGCCTCGGGAGAGCCCCCCGCTCTGCAATGCAGGACCCCATCCAGGCACCACCTGGAACTACAAGACAGGCGGGATTATGCACCAGTTGATAGAGCAGCCAGGACATGCTGGTTAGGCTGTCCCGGGCTCCTGTACTATCTGGCGGCCTGAGACGCAAAACTCAGCTTTCTCCGGTACCCTCTACATGGCCGCTTCCTCCAAGACCCCACCTCACTAGTCCAAAGAGCCTCAGAAGTTCAAAACCCGCTCCAAGTGCCAGTTTTCCCAGGGGAGCAGTCCGTTGTGTCATCATACCAAAATGAAAAACCATCAGACACAACTTCATTCCACTCAGTCCTGGTCTGCCACAGGACTTCGTGGCAGAAAAATAAAAGATAAGTTGAACATAAAAAAATCAACAATCGAACACAAAAAGCAACAAAATCAAAATATTGAAAAGAAATTTAAGCAAATCAAAAAAAGAACGTAATATAAAATGTAAACCATAAAATGGTAGTAAAAATATCAAATTTTTTTACCAGAAAAAAACAAATATAGAACAAAGTACATTGTTGAGTGTAGGTCTGTGGTCTGGACGTGAAAAAGAAGAAAAGGAAAATGGACTGGCAAGAAAGAGGGCCGAAAATAGAGAAGGATCACTAGGGTTCCCCGGGTTCGTGAAGCCCGTGTTTACCAAAGACAGTAAACCCCTAGGGAGAAGGAAAAGATCACTAGGGGCACCTCGGGAGCGTGAAACCCGTACTCACCTAAAGAAGGTGAGCCCCCGAGGAAAGTTTTCATGGAAGTTGCGATTAAGGAGGCAGAGTGAGTGAGTGAATGTGGGGTTTTATGGCGCAAGAGCCAAAAATTGGCTATACTGCGCCACACGTTTGTTAAAATATTAAAACTAGGTTAAAAATACACAAGAAAATACGATATAAAAATAATATTATATATGTGCATGCCTGCATGCACATATATAAAAAAATAAAGGTAAAGATAAAACATTTTAAAAAAGTCAAATGAAATATAAAAATCAATTTTCTTCATAAAAGCAAATAGATTTTGGTGGGAGATTCCCCCACAAGTCAGATAAGGTTAAAACAGATTGATGAAAAAGGTCATGCGATGAGTATTAAAAACAGGACAATCTATTAAAAATGTGATGAACAGTGTAAGAACATGGCATGAAGGACATTCAGGAGCACGTTCTCCAAACAACAAATGCCTGTGTGTGAAGCAGTATGGCCAATGCGAAGACGAGTCAATTTGACATCAGTTCTTCGCATTGGCATCACAGGCCATGCTCCTATGACCAGGTTTCAACGAGTGCAGTTTGTTATCCAACTGCTGACTCCATGATTCCTGCCAGATCTTAAAAATATGATGCATGATGACGCGCTTCATATCCGATAGCGGAACCGCTAGCGGCAGATGCGTCGTCGCCGACTTTGCCGCGCTGTCCGCTTGCTCGTTGCCTATGATTCCTACGTGACTGGGTAGCCAGCAAAACACGATATCGAAACCCTTGCTGTACAGTCGACTCGTAATGTCGAGTATTTTACATACCACTGGATGGCATCGATCGTTATAGTTTTCAAGCGCTTCTAGTAACGCTCATGCTGTCAGTATAGATGCAGTATTTACGGGGCATATTGGAGTCGATTGAAGTGCACGGTAAATGGCGACAGCTTCGGCAGTGAAAACGCTGCAAGAAGTGTCGAGCTATAACCGTGCATAATATCTTCAATCACGACTCCACAGCCAACGTAATCTGCACGTTTCGAACCATCAGTGTAGATGGCCGAATAACGACTATACTGACTGCGGTGGTAGGCGAAGACGCGTTGAAAGACGACAGGCACTACAGTGGATTTACTGTAAGTGGCAAAAGGGTTGATATAAAGGGAACCGTGGCGTATTCAAGGTTGGAGTGAGTGAGTGAGTGAATGTGGGGTTTTATGGCGCAGAGCCAAAAATTGGCTATACTGCGCCACACGTTTGTTAAAATATTAAAAACTATGTTAAAAATACACAAGAAAAATACGATATTAAAATAATATTATATATGTGCATGCCTGCATGCACATATATAAAAATAAAGGTAAAGATAAAAAACATTTTAAAAAAGTCAAATGAAATATAAAAATACAATGTTCTTCATAAAAGCAAATAGATTTTGGTGGGGAGATTCCCCACCAAGTCAGATAAGGTTAAAACAGATTTATGAAAAAAGGTGATGCGATGATGGTTAAAAAGGGACAATCGATTAAAATGTGATGAACAGTGTAAGAGACATGGCATGAAGGACATTCAGGGGAGCGCGTTCTCCAAATAACAAATGCCTGTGAGTGAAGGAAACGAGTATGACCAATGCGAAGACGAGTCAATTTGACATCAGTTCTTCGCAGTGGCATCACTGAGCCATGCTCTATGACAGGTTTCACAGAGTGCAGTTTTGTTATCCAACTGCTGACTCCATGATTCCTGCTAGATGTTAAAAATATGATGCATGATGACGCGCTTCATATCCGATAGCGGAACAGCTAGCGGCAGGTGCGTCGTCGCCGACTTTGCCGCGCTGTCCCGCTCGTTGCCTATGATTCCTACGTGACTTGGCAGCCAGCAAAACACGATATCGAAACCCTTGCTGTAGAGTCGACTCGTAATGTCAGTATCGTACATACCACTGGATGGCAGCGATCGTGGTAGTTTTTTCAAGCGCTTCAGTACACTCATGCTGTCAGTATAGATGCAGTATTTACGGGGCATAGTGGAGTCGATTGGTGAAGTGCACGGTAAATGGCGACAGCTTCGGCAGTGAAAATGCCGCAAGAAGTGTCGAGCCTATAGCCGTGCATAATATCTTCAATCACGACTCCACAGCCAACGTAATCTGCGTTTCAGAACCATCCAGTGTGTAGATGGCCGAGTGAGTGAGTGAGTGAGTGTTGGGTTTTATGGCGCAAGAGCCAAACTTGGCTATACTGCGCCACACGTTTGTTAAGACATTAAAACCCTGTTAAAAACACACATGAAGTGTAGATGGCCGAATAACGACTATACTGACTGCGGTGGTAGGCGAAGACGCGTTGAAAGACGACAGGCGCTACGGTGGATTTACTGTAAAGAGTGGCAAAGGGTTGATATAATGGAATTTCGTAGCGTATTCAAGGTTGGAATAGGAAAAGGTTCCTTTGCTGGAAGCTACGCACGTTAGGTAGGTCGGGTTCAGAAGACCATGAAGCTTCATCCCTGATCCATAAACGGCGGATGTTAGACAGCCGTGCATCTCAGTCTCTTCATGCTAGTGGTACTCATATACACATTCTGCAGAGGATGGCAGAGCACGAGACAAGATCTTAGTATAATACGCAAGAGACTAAGAGGCAGAGGAGATTGAATATTTGTATTCATATAAAAGTCCATGATCCCCCTCAAGGAGAGCAGCAAGATGTTTATATTCTTCTAGTCTCTATTACATCTGTGGTGGTGATTTTACAAAGAGGACTGGAAAGTACGGATCATTGTCAAACAGGTTTTACAGAGGCCCAGCTTTATAACTCTTGTAATTTTAAAGTTTAAAGTACCGACATTTCTACCGCTTTATATTTCCATAATTTATCCGATTATGATTCTCACTTATTCATCGAAAGGCGTGGAAATAACGATTATGATATAAATGTAATACCTGAAAATACAGAAAAAATATTTCTTTTCAAAAAAAAAATTAGTAAAAAGTTTTCTATCCGGTTTCTGAGAACTCTTTGCAGCAGATTCATACCAGAATAGTTTTGAAAAATTAGTTATAAATCTAAATCAGACCAGTTTAGAAATATAAAGTCATTTATTTCCGAAGATAAAGTCACCACCTTACTTATGAAAGGGATGTTTCCCTTATGATTATGTGTCGGGTCCCGAAAAGTTGAATGAAATGTTTACCCCCCAAAGAGAAATTTCATAATCGTCTCAACGATGAATATATATAACTGATAATGATTATCAGCATGCAATCACGTGTAGGCCATTTTAATATAAAAACTTTAGGGAATATTCTGATTTGTATGTAAAACCGATGTTCTTATTTTAAGTGATATTTTTTGAGAATCCTTTCGTAGCGTAGTGCATGAAAGCCTACAATTTGGATCCAGTGTGGTATTACACTGCGCCAGGTCTTTCTTGGGATTCAATGTGCTGAAATTCACCAAAGTTAAGAATTGAGTTATTGATGGACTATGACATGTATTTGTTCATAGAGAAGGGTATACGGGGTGGGATCTCTCAATGCTCTAATCGTTATGCCAAGAGCAAAATAATAAGTTTCTCCCAAACTTTGAGACCTAGTAAACCGCAAAACGTTTTGCTATATTTAGATGCCAATAATCTTTACGGATTTGGGCTATGAGTCAATACCTTCCGCTTAAATGATTTTAAGTGGGTAGATATTTTAGACCGTTGACAACATCGATGAGAGATGGGGGAAAATGATATATTCTCGAAGGTGGATTTAGAATATCCGGAATCTTTACATGATGACCACTCGGACTTACTCATTAGCCCTGAATCTTCAGTACCCCCGGATGTAAAGAAGAGATTATTAACCACATTATACCCTCAAAAACAAACTATGTAGTCCCATATCAAGAAATTTAAAACTCAATATTTGGAAATTAGGTTTAGTTTTCGAAAAAGGTGCATAAAATTTTAGAATTCCATCAAAGAATCCTGACATTCAATACGTACATAAACATGAACACAGCAGTTCCGTACTGAAGCTGAAAAATGAATTTGAAAAATTTTTTTACAAATTAATGACAATAACGCCATCTTTGGGAAAACAATGGAGAACATACGAAAGCGTGTGGATATTCGTCTATTGCAAATAATGGGGAAAAAGGCAAGAAAAATTAATATCTAAACCAAATTTTAAGTGAGTGTAGTGAGTGAGTGACGTAGGTAGATGTGGGGTTTTTATGCCGCAAAAGAGCTAAACCTGGCTCTATACTGCGCCAAACATTTGTTAAAGAGTATAAAACCATGTAAAAATACATATTAAAAGGTACAATTGCATAAAAATTTGATATATGTGTACCACATGCACATATATAAAATAAAGGTAAAGTTAAAACATTTTAAAAAGTCAAATTAAATATAAAAATCCAATTTTTCTTTATAAAAACAAGAGGTTTGGTGGGGTATTTCTCCACCAAGTCAGATAAGTTAAATGTGATGAATTAAAAAGGTGATGCGATGATGGTTAAAAACTGAGGACAATCGATTAAAATATGACGAACAGTGTAAGGGCATGCGCATGAAGGACAGCATTCAGGGAGCACGTTCTCCAAACAGCTTTCTAAATGCCTGTAGTGTGAGGCTTGAGGCGCATAGCCAATGCGAGTGAGTGAGTGGTTTGGGTTTTTATGGCGCAAAGAGCCAAAATTGGCTATACTGCGCCACACGTTTGTTAAAATATTAAAAACTAGGTTAAAAATACACAAGAAAAATACAATGATATAAAAATAATTATATATGTGTGCATGCCTGTGCACATATATAAAAATAAAGGTAAAGATAAAACATTTTAAAAGTCAAATGAAATATAAAAAATCAATTTTCTTCATAAAAATATGTAAATGAATTTTGGTGGGAGATCCCCCACCAAGTCAGATAAGGTTAAAACAGATTTGCTTTCTTTATGAAAAAGGTGATGCGATGATGGTTAAAAACAGGACAATCATTGATTAAATGTGATGAACAGTGTAAGAGACATGGCATGAAGGACATTCGGGAGCGCGTTCTCCAAATAACAAATGCCTGTGAGTGAAGCTTGAGTATGGCCAATGCGAAAGGCGAGTCAATTTTGACATCAGTTCTTTCGCATTGGCATCTATGCTCCTATGACGGGTTTCACAGGTGCAGTTTTGTTATCCAACTGCTGACTCCATGATTCCTGCCAGATGTTAAAAATATGATGATGCATGATGACGCGCTTCATATCCGATAGCGGAACAGCCAGCGGCAGGTGCGTCGTCGCCGACTTTGCCAGCGCCGTCCGCTTGCTCGTTGCCCATGATTCCTACGTGACTTGGGTAGCCAGCAAAACACGATATCGAAACCCCTTTGCTGTAGAGTCGACTCGTAATGTCGAGTATCGTACATACCACTGGATGCGGCGATCGCGGTAGTTTTCAAGCGCTTCTAGTACACTCATGCTGTCAGTATAGATGCAGGTATTTACGGGGCATAGTGGGTCGATTAATTGAAGTGCACGATAAATGGCGACAGCTTCGGCATGTGAAAATGCTGCAAGAAGTGTCGAGCCTATAACCGTGCATATGTCTTCAATCACAACTCCACAGCCAATAATCTGCACCGTTTTCCGAACCATCATCACCAATAACGACTATACTGACTGCGGTGGTAGGCGAAGACGCGTTGAAAGACGACAGGCGCTACAGTGGATTTACCGTATAGTGGCAAAAGGGTTGATATAAGGGAACCGTGGCGTATTCCAAGGTTGAATAGGAAAGGTTCCTTTGCTAGATACGCACGTTAGGTAGGTCGAGTTCAAAATATGAAGCTTCATCCTATCCATAAACGGCCGGATGGTGTAGACGGCTGTGCATCATAAAGTCTCTTCATGCTCGTGTACTCATACGCACATTCTACAGAGGATGTGAAGGCACGAGACAAGATCTGCAAAATAATACGCAAGAGACAGCTTCCTCCGTCGAAGATCCGAGAGGAAGCTGATGACAGTTAACATAGAACTCCGCACCGTGTGGTGCGAAACGTACCCGAGACAGATTCTCAGTGCCATATGGCGGACGGGTCAAGTTTATTTTTAGAGTAGAGTTGCACGCTGATCCGTATGCCCAACATCCGTAGTCAATGCGAGAGAGTACGATTGCCTGATACACTCGGAGTAATGATGAGATCTATCCGCTCCCCAAGAGGTGTTTGACAACACCTTCCAAAGAGGTTTAAGAGACTTTTCACACTTCTTCCGCAAATGTAGGGGTATGCGGAAGGAAAGTGAGCCGGCGGTCGAGTGAGCGAGTGAGTGAATGG
>BMAU01005154.1:0-22280 GCA_019973935.1 Trichonephila clavipes | reverse complement strand
ATTTTACCAGCAAGCCTGGGGCCTGATACACACACACACACACACACACACACACACATATATATATATATTTATATATATATATATATATATATATATATATATATATATATATATATATATATATATATATACATAATATTTTTATAATATTGCTGGTAAGTAGCAATGATAACTGTAAGACATGGCGAGTGGATAGTATTATTGTAGTATTGATGAGGCAGCCTTGTAAGTCAATCATGATTATTGCACATCTTAAAACACATAAGCATATTAAACATAAAGCGTTCCAACATAACAAGAAGCAGATAAGAAGACACAAAACACATAGCAAAGGAACTACGCCACTGCACGCTGTAGTCGACTACATGGTACAAGGACAAAGACAAATAGGCGGGATTTCCTAGAGATCTCACTAATTATACCCAGCAGTAAATCACATGATTTGGGTGGTGGATTGATGTAGTTCTAAAAGTCCTCGTTAGGTGGGATGTCCAAAGAACTAGACCGTAGATAAATCAAAAGCTAATTAAAGTGCTGGAAATTATTACATATATATATATGTGTGTGTATATATCTATATGAAGGTGAGGATTGGCTAAACCCAAAACTTTGTTTAAACCTACAATCTTGATTCCTAAGTCCAGGAACTTGCTATTGTACTACTGTGGCTAATATTCCCTACTATATATATATATATATATATATATATATATATATATCTTGCCTAGTTATACTTAAGTTTTATAGCTATTGGTATGTACATATATATATATATATATATATATATATATATATATATGTCACAATTCTATAACAGAAATTCGGCAAGGATAGTTTCCTTCCTTGAAGATGTGAATGAAAATAAGAAACAACGTGTTCAAATTCAAGAAATAAAGTGTTCGTTCCCAGCGACAACAAAGGAAAAACTCTTCATCCGTTTACTAAAAGTCCTGATGTTTTCAACTACTTCGTTAAGCAGGGGGAAATCGCCATTCAAGTTGTGCGAGATGGCTTCGTTTTCATCAAATTAATCGAAAAAGTGTTGTGAATATTAGTTTTACATGATCGTGTTTCGTCGAAAAGTGCAATCTCGTCAGCAGAAAAGTGAAAAAATTTTAAATGTGCGTTAATAAATTGAAAGGGTGAATGCTGAGCTCAGCGGAGTTTTCGTTTTGTTTCTCAACAGTGGTGGATCTTTAGGTTTTTTGGTGATTTATTTTAAAATATATTTTATAAATTACGAAAATTTATTTTCAAAATCATTTATATTGCAAATTTTACACATATGATTTTTTTAAACAAGTGATTCTGATCGTTGATAATTTTATGCTTAACATTTCATGAAAAATTATTTGAAATACTTTTAATAGTGTTGCAATATATGTTTTTAATTATGACAAAACAATATATATATGTATTGAAATGAAAAATTTAAATACTTTAATGTTTGATATTTGAATTTAATAATTAATAGCTGCAAATGTTTTGATTTTGTTAAAATTTCAATTTTATACATCTTGGTATTTTTATTTTTGGTACTTCAAATTTTTAAGTTAAATTAAAATTTTAATTTCTGTATGATTCTCAGATCTGGTTTTAAAATGGCGAATAATGAGCAAACCAATTTGGCTGTAATAAATACTACCAACCAAACCCCTAATGAACCACATATAGTCAGTCCCTTTTGATTCTCAAAATGAAAATCCATTGGGATCTTCCCGCGCAGGTTCGTATCCTGTCGACTTTCTTCTGTTAAGTATTGTAGTAGTGTTGGACGGTGTTGGTTGTTGTCATATCTGGTTTATTGAAAGCATCTTTAGAATTGAGTTTCATCTTTTATTTTGACGTACACATAGCGTAACTAGTAAATCACTTTATATTTTACATCTATTAGTTAAAAACACGTAAGCAGACACGTATAACAGAAGCGACATCTTGATTGACAAAACACAAAGACACAGCGTTGCAGTTATTTACATTTTTACATGATGAAGGCAAGCAGACAAAGAGAGCGATTAGACCAGACTTTTGCTTTTATATCAACAGCGGTTATTACGTAATAATATTTCTGATTGGCTAGAATGGGCGGGACAGAGATTTCGGACTAGCCGATTGCGATTAAGATTACAATGTTAATTTTAAACGAAAGTGTTAAAGTTATTTTAAATATTAGTACAAAGAGTTAATAAAAAGGATACTAGGGGGAATTATTATATATATATATATATATATATATATATAATGAAAATCACTTAACACAAAACTAAAGAGGCGACTGACAAGTTTTTTCAACAAATTTTTTCGACTGAGAAATCAATAAAATTAAGTTTATTTGATTTTAGTTTATTCACATAAATATGTATATATGCATATATTTAACAAAATCAATGAAAAAACACCACAAGAACTTAGAGAGGTTTAATACAAATAATAATTATGCATTTTGTTATTCATTTTATCTTTATAAATAATTGCGCAGATGTGGTAACAGGAGCTGTATAACTCATTTCATTCATCCAAGATAAACAAACTTTGCCTAACAATCATATTTATAACTCTGCTGTTATATCTCTATACTTTTTTACTTATTCCATGAACTATACGAAAGAGATTATTTTGGAATAATATTAATATTTTGTGTGCGTGTGTGTGGTTTCATGCCAAAAGTAAAATGCAATAATATTTTAAAAGGACGCACTGGTTATAAATTAATTTTCGCGTAAGTAGGGATCGCATATGTCTATTATAATTTTTACCATTTGAAGAACTTGAATATATTTCAAAAAACCACATCCACCAAATCATTTATTTACATATTCTTCCATTAGTTTACTACTCAAAGGAAAAGGAAAAGAGTAAAAAAATATCCGTTTTCTCTGAGTTTACGTTACATTTCTTTGTGTTAAATTAAAATGGAAACATCCTGGTTGTCATCGCCTCTGACATTCTCCTTGTTTAACAGTCCCTGAATAATTTGAAAGGACGTAAAATATATCTTGGACTTACATCGTGTAACAGTATGCAGAATGCTACAAACGTGTTAATGTGAGTAACGGGTAAGAAGGAATTTATTCTGAATAAATATCTGCTAGAAATTCATTGTCACCCAAGTTCTTAATTAAAGCGAATATTTTTCATGCATTACCTTACAGGGGAAAAATAACTTTTTAATGAATTATTAAAGTTCTGAATTATTTTTGTAATTTTTATTTAAGTATACCAGCGTTTCTCAAACTGTGAGATTTGCACCCCTTTAAAAGGACATGATAACCCTACTTGGGGGAAGTGCAATCATATTGAAAAGTCAAAATTAAAAATTCTATTCAAAAATTATTATTTTCTGAAAGGAAACCAAAAAAAAAAAACATTCTGACGTTAAAAAATAAAATACACATTTACACTGATATAACATGCCTATAAATGTATCATTACTGCACATGATGTACTCAATAATTAATTTATCAATACTGAGTTACGAACAAGTTTAATAATTACTCGTGACACCCATGGGCTTGTCATATGCGAAATTCAATACTTATCTTGATAATTTGTACGGTTTATAATTAAAGTCGTATGTAGCTTTAGCGTCGAAATATATTATTTTTGAATTCAATACATCATTATTGTAGGAAGGGGGCATGCAGAAAATTAGGATTGAAAATTGTGTTCCAAATATTCAAAGTTTGAGAAGCACTGAAGCATATTTAGAATATCTCGTCGAAATTTAATTAGTATATTAACTTTAAATAATTCAAAATATTTTCATTTTTATTCTGTCTCTTACATACAATAGAGTTATAATCGTTCTTGCACACTAAAAGCATTTTTTACATTCGCGTCTTCCATATTTTCAGTTTTGTATACATTTGCGATTATGTGTATACTCTTAATTTCAAATCTTTTACTTACACTTTTTGAGTTTTAATTAAATAAAATTATTATGTTAATTTCATTTTTTAAATCTTTAATGTATCCAACAAAATCTAATTTCAAATGGAATACTTGTAAACACTTCCAAAATAGAACATTGAAAAGAACCTATTAGAGATCTGATAGAACAATATTATTGTTTTGCAAGTATAATATGGTAAATTCACATATTATTATTTCTTACTATTTCTATCGCATAGAATATTGAACAGTTTTATGGAGACAGCAAACATTCTCCTGCTGTTTTAAATATAGAGAAAGTAACTCTATCACAAGTGCGCATGCGTCAGCCAATCTATATTAAATCTGTAGTGATTAAATAAATAATCTAAAAGGATATATATTTTTTCAATGTAGTACTGTTTTTTTCTATTATGTCAAAATTTTCTACAGTATGGGAAAGAAGAGAGAATTCATGAAGTATTGCTTAACCCTAATTCACTAGCTGATGTCAGTGGCTGCTTTAGAAATCATAATAGGTCTCCATTTTAGTCCAAGGACTCTTTTTGTATTTTCAATTTTAATAACTCTACACCTCTGAGTGTGTGATACTTGTAATTTCTGTTTTTATCCAACTTTAGTTTGATATTTTTTGTACCATTTATTTTGCTTTTATTTTTGAGGGTTTTGATATTTTTTTTAAAAATAAAATTTCATTCATTCTTAGCTTTGTAGGAATTGCAATGTGGCCGTTATTATTTTATTTTATTATACTACATAGATAAATTAGTCTTTCATCTCATAAGTGGATCGATAAATGAGTACCAAGCTTGCTTGGGAACTTAACAGTGGGAGTTTCCCGTCAGACTGACCACCTGAAAGGAACATTTGTTGATGCATCTCAGGACCCAAGGTCGCGTATACTGATTTAAGCACAGTAGGCCTTGACCCTCATATGCTGTAGCGCAATTGAGTTACGTTTTACATACATAAATTAATGTGCGATCAAAACATAGTTTTGTTAGAAGATAAATAAAAGGAATAACTAAAAAGTAATTGTTAAACATTTTAGAAAAATTAGGAAGGTTAATTTGTTTTATTATTTAGCACATTGATTCTCAATACACATTCGTAGTTCCTTACTTTGTATTATAGTATTATTTTTCGAATGATTCGTTCATTAAAGTTAACCATAGTAGACACGATTTTTTTTCTTTAGACAATAATCTTTAAAATAATTACGATTAAAATTGAAGTGAACATTATTGTAATTTTTCAATTTAATTCGTTATGAAGAATTCTATAAAAATTCGGTTAAAAACATTCGATATGGTAAGAGTTTAATAAGTATTGGCCCAATTACTTTTTACTTATGTGTAAGCTATTAAGAGATTCTTTTACTAGTAAACGCCAATAAATCAACCAAAACTCAAAATAAAATCCTTTTAACGATTAAAAACGAATAAATCTGTAAAAGTATAAGTTGTATTCCTTTAATGTGAGATTAAATGAAACTGGTTTCAAAATAGGGTATTCCGAATTAAATATTTAGAAAAAAATATACCAGATTACAATTTTAAGTAAATATTAAGTTGTTACACATATGTATATATCATAAGATGAGATATGGATATAAATAGATAGATAGAAATAACCTCCCCTTTTATTATGGTTAGGCTGCAGCCACAACGAAACTCAATTTGAATGCAATGCTCCTTTTACGAATTGCGAAATCCTTGTACCAATGGAATTCCATTCCATGTTCTGAGAAAATTAATTTTGTTCTACTCTTAAATGCTTCCTTTTGCAGAAACTCTAGCAATTAAATTAACGAAAACTTTCTGCGAGTTAATTTGTAAATGGAAATTTCTGAGCACTTGAATTAACAAATTTACATTCCCAGAAAGCGTGATGGAGATGAAATAAATTCAGCAGATAATTGAATTTTAATCACAGCCTAATATGACATTCATTTCCATGCTAAATAAGAGGTAAGAAATCATTTTCAGTTCGGTTTTAGTTTTATTGTACAAATTTTGGTTGGGTTATGATTCTACTGACGTTAGATATTCTTGGCATTCGATAAGTTTCAAAATCACCCCCCGGAATATGAGACAATACTTTAATGATGTATAATGTCGATCGTGGAAGTTGAATGTCATCGTCACGAAATCGTTGTCGACAGAGAAGTCTTAAGGCTCTGGGCCCCTACTCTAAATTTGACCCTGGGTCCCTACTCTAAGGCCCTGTGTAGGCCCTGGGCTCCAACACAAATGGCCCCACCTTTTAAGGATCAAAGGTTGGGTTATTTGTGTTGGAGCCCAGGGCCAACACAGGGCCTTAGAGTAGGGACCCAGGATCCAATTTAGAGTAGGGACACAAAGCCTTAAGTAGACCAATGCTTCTCAAAGTTTTAATATTCGCGGGGCACATTCAATGATAATTTTCATCGCCCCCCTCATACAATAGCAATGTATTAAATTCAATAATACTATATTTTGACACTAAATCTACAATACGAATTTAACCTCTTAAGTTCCACCGTGGTAATTAAACATCTCGCTAAGTCAAAGCCTTAATTTTCCTTGACATACATATACGTCTTTCCGAAGTACGATCTTTTCTGTGCACTGCTATCCATACAATTATTCCCAAGGTTTCGGAATGCAATAAAAGGACCTTGACAATATTTGTGAAGGATTTCCTTATTCCATATTATTTGCTTCTTTATTCCTCCCCACCCCCAATATATCTTATAATCGCGAAAACTTGAGGAAAATGGTTGGCATTCTGACGCTAATAGAGTAAATTTATTTGGCAGTTAATGGATTTATTATGAACCGTACAAGTTATCAAGATAACTCCTCTACATATACTTTTTGTATGTAATTTTATGTATGACAATCCCATGTAAACGTTATTAACTTAGTATTGTTAAGGGGACTTGGCACCCTTTGAGCAAACTTCTTTATTTACGTATCTAAAAAATATATTTTAACATTTTATACAATGTTTCTATTCAAGAGAATGTTACCAGATGAAAATTTTCATATATTATTCACACAATTTTAAAAATTAAAATTTTTTGAAGAAAATTGGCAAAATTTTAAAATCCTAGTCCTTTTGTAAAAATTAATTTTTTGACCTGAAATTTTTTTATAATATTCTTATGGGTGTTATATTAACAACTTTAGGGATCGATTTTAGAATAACTTCATTCGTTTCGAAAGGAGAGTTTCGAAAGTATTCAGTTTATAGCAAACCGGATCCCTAATTTTATTACATGCTTTATTTTTGTTAGACATTTAAAAAGTCGGATCCAAATTTTTATGATCTCCTTGTGTTGTTTTTCCAATCCCGTTCCATGATCTCAATGAAAGTAAGCACACCGATTCGAACCCGATCTTTTTGAGTTTCGTGATTTGTGGTTGGCAGCAACTGCAATGCAAATCGAGCGAGTATTTAAACTCGGATCATTTTAGTTTTTCGGGAGGGAAGGAGAAACAGAAATATAAGAAGTGTGTGAGTGGTTTAACTCTTAGAGGGAGAGAACGGCTGGTTGGCAATGCAACTGCAGGTTGCATCACCATTTTAGATTAGAAATTCATTTTACAATATTAGAAGACGGTTCGAATCGGATGTCTCTGGTAATGTTGATTTTGAACTTATTGTTTTTTTATCGCTCCAGTAACGAGCACAGTGACTTTATGATTGATTATTAAAGGCCAATTTTAAGAAACTGTTTTTCGTCTTCATGCCTCCTCGACACATAAATTTCACTGCTAGCTTTGCAAAATTTAAATTAGTTTACCAATAAGTGTAACAAATTTGGTTATGGGCCCAGTCCATGTACTGTGTCGAGACAGGCTAAGCAGTTGAACCAGGCCATGAACTTTGTCTATTTAAATACTGTTCCAGTCTAGAACTATTTTTTATGAACTCTGTTGCTAGTACGCTAAATCGAGTAACAGATATGGAGTTTAACAACCAGATATCAGTGTTGACTCAAAACAACTCGAACACATGGAAGCATGATATGCAAGTACTCTTAATGCATTATGGTTGCTAGCAGTTTATAATACAGACCAAGCCAGAGCAACCTGATGAAGAGGCAACATACAAGAAAAAATTAGATCTACAACTTCGTAAGGATAGATGTTATACGTTGATCTATACTAACATCAGTTAGATTTGAAAAATCTGATAACGGAAACAACTGATGGAGTAGCGGCATGGAAGATATTAAAAGATCACTTCGAACCAGTCACAAGAGCAAGAGTAATTCAGCTATTAGATCATTTTTTTGGATCAAAATACCAACCAGGGGAAGATGTTGGAATCTTCATATCTCGTGTAAAGACAGCGGCAGCCAGACTACAAGAAGCGGGTCAGAAATTGGACGACCTGTACATAGGCTTTCAATTAATAAGGTGGCTTCCTCAGGAATTCCAGTCTACCGTGCAACAAATCTACAGATGGAAAGAAGAGGACTTCAGAGTTGTCAAAATTGAAGCAGAGCTGATATTAGAAGCCAATCGTCTTCAGTTGATGAAACAAGATTTGGAGAAAGCGGAGAATGCTTACTTGAGCAGTTTCACTTCGAAGAAGTCGAAGACGTTACCTGGTGCTACGGCTGCAGCTCATGGAGATCCAAATGGCAAGAATGATTACCAAAAGAAAGGTGGTAAGGTATTTAACTGTAAAGCTATTAAAAATGTTAAACAATCTATTAAGACTATAGGTCCGTGTTATGTATGCAATAAATACGGGCATCTTAAAGTAAACTGTAAAGAGAAAAAGTCTCTACACAAATCTCCTTCAACTGTAAATGAAACTTTTATAACACAGAGTTTAATATAAATTTAAGATTTTGTGAAGCTGAATGTAGTCTTTTAGAAACAACTCGTATCTAATTGTATCTTATTTGAGGAAAACTCTGATAAAGGTGTTTGGGTAATAGATACTGCTGCCACGAGTCATTTTTGTAATGACAAGAGTTTATTTTTAGATCTTAAACCGATAACTAACGTGAAAATGTCGTTAGCAACGGAGGATAAAAGTTGTCCCGTAGAAGGAATCGGTACACTTAGATTTCGGGTAAAATATAAGGAGAGTTTTCATGAAATAACTTTGACTGATGTATTATTTAATCCTAAGTTGAGGAGAAATTTGTTATCCGGTTCCAGATTAGAAAGTAAAGGTGCGCATTTTGTGGGTACTAAAGGTAAAATTAATGTTTTTAATAAAGACTAGATAAAATTGTTCTCGGCGACACGCCATGAAAATTTGTATTTTTTTAAGCCGGATCATTATATTATACCAAAGAGTAAAGAAATTAGTTTTTAGTGATGTAACCACTAAAACAAAAAACGGATCAATAGAAATATGGCATCAACGCTTTTGTCATGTTAATAACGATTACTTGGTAAAAACTAGTAAGAATGATAGTGTAAAAGGTCTCCCACGCTTAACTGATAATGGTAAGACTCATTGTATACCGTGTAAATTAGCAAAGTCCAAGAGAGTTTCATTCAAAAAAAAAGACGGAGGCCGTAAGATCAAAACGTCCATTGGAATTGTTGCATATGGACCTCTGTGGTCCAATGCCAACTGAAAGCCAAGGCGGTAATAAATATTTCTTGAGTATAATTGACGATTATTCAAGAAAGGTGACTGTATTTCCCATCCGAAATAAATCTGACGTATTTCATACGTTTATAAGATTTCAGAAACGAGCAGAACGTTTTCTAAGTAAAAAGGTAATAGCAGTTAGAACTGATATGGCGGACTAGAATTTTGTAATAAGGATATGGATAATTTCTTGACAGAACTGGGTATAAAGCATGAGGTAACAAATTCATATACGCCAGAAATGAATGGGGTCGCGGAGAGATTCAATTTAATCGCTCTAGATGGCATCAAAACATTGCTTAAGTCTAGTGAATTTCCCCATAAGTTTTGGGGAGAAGCATTACTTTGTTTCACTTATGCGTGGAATCGAATTTGTCACAAAGACAGTAACAAAACGCCTTTCGAAAAATATTCAGGTAGAAAACCATCGGTATTGCATCTAATACCTTTTGGATGTTTGGCATATGCTGGTGTGCCAAAACAAATTAGAAAAAAATTCGATATGCGTGCGAAAATGGGAATTATGATGGGATACGCACCAACGTACTAAGGGTTATAGAATATGGTTGATAGATGAAAATAAATTAGTCGAGACTATTAATGTAAGATATATTCGATGAAAATAAGAGGGGAATTAATTTTAGACAGAAAGTTAATAGTAACCTTGGATATAATTTAAACCTTCCTGATTATTATGATGATGAGGATGATTTTGATAGAGTAAAAGATTCAGTAACGAGTCGTTTAGTTTCAAAGACAAGTACGGAAACGCCCTCAACATCTGAAAAACCAGATGTATCTTCCGATAATCGTAGCTTGATCCCATGTACAGAGGTTAAGTGGATTCGAAATATAGGCAGGAAAGTAACTGGATCTAACGTATATTATAGTATAGAAGGGGAAGCAACCCGATTGAAATCTTTTAACGAAATAGAGAGATACTGTAAGAGGCATAATATTGAGTATGATCCTAGTTTATTTAATTTTAGAAAAGATAATACCGAATCCCAGGGATTTTCAGATTTGTCAGAGCAACAAGCTCTTATGGTTGAAGTAACTATTCCTAACTGTTACAAACAGGCGATAAGATCCAGAGACGCATCTAAATGGCATGATGCAATGGATAAAGAAATTAACGTAATGAAGAAACGTAAAGTTTGGGATTTAGTTGATCATCCGGATAATATAAAAATTTTAGAAAACCGTTGGGTTTATACCATTAAATATGATGAAAATAATAAAATTGTTAGATACATGTGAATGTGGGGTTTAGTGGCGCAAGGGCCAACTTTGGCCAAGCTGCGCCAAACATTTGTTAAAATAAAAGTCGTATAATTGTAAAAATATATGTTTTAAAAGTAAATGCACACACATATATGCATGCATGCATGCATACAGGAAATATATTAAAAATACAATGAAACATACAAATCAAATTAAATGTAAAACTCCAATTTTGAAAAGAAAGACAAAAAGGTTTTGGTGGAGAGTATCCCCACCAATTCAGACAAGTCTGAAAAATAGACAAATGAAAAAAAGTGACTGCTCTAACATTGTTTAAAATTCAACGTTTCATGAAAAAATGTTAGTTATTACTGTTTCTGAATCGAGTGGGAGTTAATGTACGCATATATTCGCTAGGATTGTTCACAAAACATTCCATCATGACAAATTTATCCTCAGGATTTGGCTCTAGTTCCTCCGCCTGCACATCATACATAATCATATCCTCCTCATCAGTTGTTGACTCTGTAGGTGTTGACTTTCGAGGTCTATGTGGAGCCATTTGGATTTTAATTTCTGCTTTCTGTACTTTCGGGCGCTTTCTTCTATTTCTTGAATTTCGTTTTGCACACTGTGGGACTTCAGGTGCATTAAAATGTTCACCATTGGATGCAGTAGGGTCAGATTCTGGTAAGGGTTTAATTTCAGTTGAAAGCCGCCGCAGCAGATTTATTAGATCTTATAAGAGTGCGGGTTTCAGCTGATAAAGATGAGGCAGAGGTATTCAGGCTATTGTCAGGGGCAGCAGCAGAAGAAATTGGTTTAGGTAACCGAGATGCAATTTTTGTGGTTGGTTTTATTGAAGATGCGGAGGGCAAAAGGTTTGCCTGAGTGGTAGACGACGATGTGGAAACTGAAGTAACTGAAGGGTATTTATTTGGCTGCGGAACGGATAATAAAGGTTGAAGTAATTGCAAAGGCGGGCATTTAATTCGTGTAATATTCTCGTCCGTTTGAGTTGTACTGGTAGCAGTTGAGGATTTGGCAACTTGGGCGTAAGTTTGGGATAACTGCGGTGTTATTAATGTATGTGCTTCTTGATAAGAAATATTGTTATTTGTTTTTATTTCCAGTATCTGTTTTTCTATTTTCCACTTTGGGCATAATTTTGAATCTGAGGAATGAGGTTGTGAACAATTGACACATCTCTGCTCTAGAGTGCAATCTGAGGAGGCATGTCCAACAGATGCGCATCTAGAGCACGTCAATTGTCCTCTGCAGGCAGTTTGAGAGTGTCCGAACCTGTGGCACTTAAAACAGCGCAGAGGGTTCGGTATGTAAGGACGGATTTTACAATGCAGATATCCAGCTTTTATTGTGTTTGGGAGTTTTGGACTATTAAATGTTAAAATGAAATGTTTTGTGGAAACAATTGTAGAGTCTTTTTTTATAGTAATTCTCCTGACCTGAGTGACACCCTGAGCAGAGAAACCTTCAAGTATCTCTGAATCAGAAGTGTCCAACAAGTCAGGTTCAGAGATAACACCACGACAGGAATTCAGGCTTTTATGAGGACTTACAGTTACAGGTCTATTAAGAAATGCTTTCGCAAGAAGAAAGGACTTAGTTTGTAAAGCTGACGTAGTTTCTATTAGCAGATCCCCGGAACGCAATCGTTTGACGGATTTCGGTTCACCACCAATTCCTATTAGAGCCTTTTGAATAGCAAAAGGCGATTTAACTGACATATCATTATTTGGAAATGAAACAATAAGAAACCGTGTATTTAAGGAAATCTGTTCAATGTTCATGGGCTGAGTTAAGTGAGTTGGAGAGGGTGGGTTGGGGGGTTTAAAAGATGCGTTTTGAATTTTTTTCTTATTTTGACTTATTTTGATTTTTTTTTAGAAAGGAGGAGGAGAATTCCTTTTGATTTTCAGAGGACCAGTTTGGCAGGGCTTGCCCTAGAGTCAGCAACCAGTAGTAGCCTCGGGAGAGCCCCCCGCTCTGCAATGCAGGACCCCATCCAGGCACCACCTGGAACTACAAGACAGGCGGGATTATACACCAGCTGATAGAGCAGCCAGGACATGCTGGTTAGGCTGTCCCGGGCTCCTGTACTATCTGGCGGCCTGAGACGCAAAACTCAGCTTTTCTCCTGTACCCTCTACATGGCCGCTTCCTCCAAGACCCCACCTCACCAGTCCAAAGGTCCTCAAAAGTTCAAAACCCCGCTCCAAGTGCCAGTTTTCCTAGGAAGCAGTCCGTTGTGTCATCATACCAATAGTGAAAACCCATCAGACACAACTTCATTCTACTCAGTCCTGGTCTGCCACAGGACTTCGTGGCAGAAAAATAAATATAATAAGTTGAACACAAAAAAAGCAAGAATCGAACATAAAAGAAGTAACAAAATCAAAACATTAAAAGAAATTAAGGAAATCAAATGAAAAGAACGTAATATAAAATGCAAACCATAATACGGCAGTAAAAAAAATATCAATTTTTTTACTAGAAAAAATTTAAGTTGGGACAATGTGCATTGTCCAATGTAGGTCTGTGGTCTGGACGTGAAAAGAAGAAAAGGGAAATTTGAATGGCAAGAAAGAGGGCCGAAAATAGAGAAGGATCACTAGGGTTCCCCGGGTTCGTGAAGCCCGTGTTTACCAAAGACAGTAAACCCCTAGGGAGAAGGAAAAGATCACTAGGGCACCTCGGGAGCGTGAAACCCGTACTCACCTAAAGAAGGTGAGCCCCCTGAGGGGAATTGTTAGATACACAAGGCCCGCTTAGTTGCGCGAGGTAACACACAATTACGAGGCGAGTCATTTGACGAGGTATTTAGTCCAGTTATTAACTTTACTATTGTAAGATTATTTTTCACTATCTGTGTATGTTTGTGGAAATGGACGCATATTCAAGTAGATATCACTAATGCTTATTTATATGCTAACTTAGATACTGTAATCTACATGAAGCAACCAACTGGATATGAAATTGATAATAACAAAGTGTGTAAGTTACGTAAAGCAATATATGGACTCCACTAGAGTGGACGCCAGTGGTTTTTGGGATTAGAAAATAAATAAATTAAATTAAAATTTATGAAGTTAGAGTGGGTTAATTGTGTATATATGTTTGAAGATAATGTAATTTTATTATTTTATGTAGATGACATGATTATATTTGGAAAAGAAATGGAAAACGTAAATTTTGTATTACAATTATTGCAGAAAAATTTTGATTTAAAAATTATGGGTAAAACAAAGAAATTATTAGGAATAGAATTTGAAGAAATAGGTAATAGTCTGTTTGCCATCAGAGATCTTACATTCGAAGGTTATGTGAAATTTACGAAAAATATAAATATCCCGTAAGTTCATTACCTATATCAAAAGGTCAAGTTCTTTCCAAATTAGATTCACCCAAAACTAGCGAAGAAATTTTAACAGTTCTTTATAGAAATTTAATAGGATCTTTGTCATTTATTGCTATACGCACAAGACCCGATATTATGTATGCAGTAAATGTATTATCTCAATTCCAAGCAAACCCGGGAATAAAACATTGGAATTGCTTATTGAGATTATTAGGATATTTAAAATACACTCAAGAATATAAATTAGAACTTTCAAAAGTTATATCATTAAAACTAAGATGTTATTCAGACTCAGATTTTGCTACAAATAGGGATGATCGAGTGTCGATGGGAGGGTTCATAACTTTTATAGACGAAACTCCAATTTTATGGCGAAATTTCAAGCAAAAATCCGTTAGTCTGTCGACCATGGAAGCTGAGTATGTTAGTTTAACAGAAGCAGCTAAAAAGAATTCATTTGGCTAAAGAATGTAATTGATAATAAAAGTTTAAATTTGGAATTAAGTGAAAATGTAATGTTTTGTGATAATCAAGCTGCTATAAGTTTTTCAAAGTCACCGGTAGAAAATTATAGAACAAAACATATCGATGTTCGTTATCATTTTCTAAGGAATTTGATATACGACAAGGTTTTCCAAATTAAATATATAGGTACCAAAAATAATTTGGCGGACATTTTTACCAAACCCATGGTAAAGAAAAAATTGTTAGAATTTTGTAGAAAATTATTTCTTTTTTAGAGAATAAGACTTTTGTTTCTTTAAGATTAAAATATTAGTTTGTTTATTACAATAAAAATTGTGAATAAAATGTATTTTTTGTGTTAAATTGTATAACATGTGATTATAGATTAAAATTAATTTACTGATTTGTAAGAAGAGAATGGTGCGAGATTGGAAAAAGGGGGGCCGATTGTTAGACATTTAAAAAGTCGGATCCAAATTTTTATGATCTCCTTGTGTGGTTTTTCAATCCCGTTCCATGATCTCAATGAAAGTAAAAACACACCGATTCGAACCCGATCTTTTGAGTTTCGTGATTTGTGGTTGGCAGCAACTGCAATGCAAATCGAGCGAGTATTTAAATTCGGCTCATGTTAGTTTTTCGGGAGGGAAGGAGAAACAGAAATATAAGAAGTGTGTGAGTGGTTTAACTCTTAGAGGGAGAGAACGGCTGGTTGGCAATGCAACTGCAGGTTGCATCACCATTTTAGATTAGAAATTCATTTTACAATATTAGAAGACGGTTCGAATCGGATGTCTCTCGTAATGTTGATTTTTGAACTTATTGTTTTTTTATCGCTCCAGTAACGAGCACGGTGACTTTATGATTGATTATTAAAGGCCAATTTTAAGAAACTGTTTTTCGTCTTCATGCCTCCTCGACACATAAATTTCACTGCTAGCTTATGCAAAATTTAAATTAGTTTACCAATAAGTGTAACAATTTTTAACACGCAGGAAAAAATTGAAGTGATTGGTAAATAATTGTCGAAGGAGTAGCATTTTGAATGCACTAAGGTTTCGAAAAACACAAACTGAGAAAAACCACTTTAAAGTTTATAATTCTGAAAAAATAATTATTATAAGCTTAATTAAACTTAAAATACCACTTTAAGATATTACTTATACGTTTTTCTTTAAAATAATTGCATTTTCATATGTTTTCAACCCACACATTTTTATAAATGATCAACTTTTAGAGAGTACTAATTGCACAAGAAAACTCAAGAAAAACTTAAAAAAATTTTTCTGTCACGACAGAAATTTTAGCTGTTTTTCTTCTTATAATATTAAAAGTATTACATTTGTATGAAAAATATATCAGGAATAAGAACTGAAATTATAAATTATTAATATAAAATGCCTTAATTTAAAAATTTCACATGCACACATTCACAAAGGAAGGGGAAAATTACATTATTGTATTGCCTCGGAAATATTCTGCTTTTAATACTACACATTCTTTTTATAGTTATTATTTCTATTTATAAAATAGATTTTTTTATCATAACGCATTTTTTAGCTTTTTTTCTAAAAGGGGTGTGGCTGAATTGCTAATTTGTTTTCAAATGAAGTTTTATTCAACTTCTAACTTTCCGACATGCATAAGTGATATATCAATCGAAAGATAATAATGCAAAGAATAAGATTAAATGAAAATAAAAAAACGATAGGTTTGTGATTTTTAGGGTACCAAGTCTTCTTAAATTAATTATAAAATACATTGTGCAGTAGTGGTACATTTATAAGTGTATTATATCAGTGTAAATGTGTATTTTATTTTTGTTATGTCAGCATGTATTATGTTTATTTACTTTCAGTAAATTAATTTTTTTCAAATAATCTTCTGTTTTCGACTTTTCAATATGCTCGCTCCCCCCTGGTAGAGTGTTCACGCCCTTCGAAGGGGCGCGTCCCACAGTTTGAGAAGCGCTGAAGTAGACAGTACATAGCATACGTTGCTCAAAACTCGTACAAACAATAACCCAATACAAATAAATGTACATGACTTACGATTGCACAAACCGGCTGGAACGATTGCTATCTTTTGACGAATGATGTATGATGGTAGGCCTAGATCTGTACGTGGACGTCGCTCATCCCATGCAGCCAGTTGACTTATTGCCCGAAATTCTGAGTTTGTAGGAGAATACAACCTGAAATGACATTTAAGTTCAAGGGTGAGTCAAGGTTTCCTCTTAGGCCGAGGCCCTGAGTCTAAGCCCAGTGGGCCTATGCCTTAAGACGTCCCTGGTTGTCGGTATAATGGAGTCTTGACTTTGAGTCTTGCTACCATTGAAGACTTGCCTTGTAAGACAACCTGAATTGACATTTGAGTTCAAGGGTGAGTCAAAGTCTCCTCTTAGGCCGAGGCCCTGAGCCCAAACCCAGTTGGCCCATGTCTTAAGACGTCCCTGGTTGTTGGTATAATGGAGTCTTGACTTTGAGTCTTGCTACCATTGAAGACTTGCCTTGTAAGACATCCTGAATTGACATTTGAGTTCAAGGGTGAGTCAAGGTCTCCTCTTAGGCCGAGGCCCTGAGCCCAAACCCAGTTGGCCCATGCCTTAAGACGTCCCTGGTTGTCGGTATAATGGAGTCTTGACTTTGAGTTTTGCTACCATTGAAGACTTGCCTTGTAAGACATCCTGAATTGACATTTGAGTTCAAGGGTGAGTCAAGGTCTCCTCTTAGGCCGATGCCCTGAGCCCAAACCCAGTTGGCCCATGTCTTAAGACGTCCCTGGTTGTTGGTATAATGAGTCTTGACTTTGAGGTCTTGCTACCATTGAAGACTTGCCTTGTAAGACAACCTGAATTGACATTTGAGTTCAAGGGTGAGTCAAAGTCTCCTCTTAGGCCGAGGCCCTGAGCGCAAAACCCAGTTGGCCCATGTCTTAAGACGTCCCTGGTTGTTGGTATAATGGAGTCTTGACTTTGAGTCTTGCTACCATTGAAGACTTGCCTTGTAAGACATCCTGAATTGACATTTGAGTTCAAGGGGTGAGTCAGGTCTCCTCTTAGGCCGAGGCCCTGAGCCCAAACCCAGTTGGCCCATGCCTTAAGACGTCCCTGGTTGTCGGTATAATGGAGTCTTGACTTTGAGTCTTGCTACCATTGAAGACTTGCCTTGTAAGACAACCTGAATTGACATTTGAGTTCAAGGGGTGAGTCAAGGTCTCCTCTTGGAGGCCGAGGCCCTGAGCCCAAACCCAGTTGGCCCATGTCTTAAGACGTCCCTGGTTGTTGGTATAATGGAGTCTTGACTTTGAGTCTTGCTACCATTGAACTTGCCTTGTAAGACAACCTGAATTGACATTTGAGTTCAAGGGTGAGTCAAAGTCTCCTCTTAGGCCGAGGCCCTGAGCCCAAACCCAGTTGGCCCATGTCTTAAGACGTCCCTGGTTGTTGGTATAATGGAGTCTTGACTTTGAGTCTTGCTACCATTGAAGACTTGCCTTGTAAGACAACCTGAATTGACATTTGAGTTCAAGGGTGAGTCAAGGTCTCCTCTTAGGCCGAGGCCCTGAGCCCAAACCCAGTTGGCCCGTGCCTTAAGACGTCCCTGGTTGTCGGTATAATGGAGTTTTGACTTTGAGTCTTGCTGCCATTGAAGACTCACCTTGTAGGAGTATGTTATTGCTAGTGATGTATACTGTCATGGCTTAAAACAATTACGTTGATGTGCTGTGGTATTTGAAAAATAGGCAACCAGTTCAAGGATTATCCTCTTTAATTGACTATGTTTCAAATTAAGGAACTGTAGCGTCAATAATCCTTCAGTGAAACAAAATTTTCTCTTTTCTGATTCAAGTTAAATATTCTATTGTACAGGGTAGGGGATATAAAAGTGGCCCGGATAATAGAATTCTACGTTACCAGGAAATAGTTACGGAAAGGAGATAGTTTACTCACACCTTCTAGCAGCAGGTTTTGAAAATGACCGCCATTCATCTCTTGGCATCTTTGAAACTCGGCAGCAAGTTGTAGTAGGCATTTTGAAAGTGGACTGAAGAAACTGTCTCAAGCTCATAAGAACTGTTCTACAGCAGTTCTTGAAGGCTAAGAGGTTTGTTGTGATACAACTTAAACTTGAGCATTCCCCGGAAAATGTAATCGCACGCTGACATATCAGGTTACTTGGGTGGCCAACTGGGGTCAAGATCAAACTGATCTCTGTTAATGACTGTCAGGAGTGAAGATATTGAACAAACAACCGAGCACACACTTTCCTTGATTTTTAACATTAATTTCCACAATGAACACCTTTGATGCACTTTGAGTATCATCTTCACCTGTACACTGATCAATTCACGCATTCAACAACCGCGCTAAAGTGTAAATTAGTCTTGATTACTGGATGTGTATGTTACATTTACGTCCAATCGTATTCACTCGTCTCTAGGCCACTTTTATTTGCCCCTCCCTGTACAAGTAATTGATGAGATGCAACTCTTGGTTACATTTTCTTTTTACGTTTACCCGCCCCCAAATTTTTTGGCTTTTTAACTCGTTGTTACAGTGGCCACGACAGATTTGTGGTGAACGCCCCGGGCTCGTGGCTAGCGCTTCATGAGTTCGAGACTAGGAGTGTCACTGAAGACCCGCTGTGTAAAATGATACAGATTTTACGTGAATCACTCCTTTTATTCGTTGTACTTTCAATTGCACTAGGCCTTACGTTCAGGACACGTAGGCCTTGATTTCTTTACCATGAGCCCTAATCTATCGTGGCCACACTTGAACTGAATATAATGTAGGTAAAAATATTTCATACTTATTTGAATTGGTAAAAAATACAAAAGTGAATGCATATTTAAAAACATTGGATGCCTTTTAAAAAAATAAGTGAGAGAACATTGGAAGATTAAAAATATTTTTTGTTTTCCCTGATTTTTTATCTTATTTTATTTCAAATTTATTAAATACAAATTGCAGATATCAGAAAAATTACAATTCCTATCTATTAATTTATATTAGTCGAAAACATTAAATTTTATAAGAAATTGCAAGGGTACGAACACTTTTGTGGCCCACTGTATACATTTGATACTTCCGTACTGTTTCGACTTTTAAATTTAAAGTTGTCTCATTTCTTTTCCACGTTAAGAATTTCTGGTAACTTTAATGTTGCTTTCAAAAATGTCACATTCTTTATTTTGAAAATGATGACCTAATTAAATTTAAAACCAGAAACAATACACAAAAATCAACTGTAAACATGAAAAAAGAATAAACGTTACGCTACCTTAAACCAAAAGAGAAATTACAATATAAATACCATTGTGACTACACAAAATATAAGTAAGAAATTTTTAAGCTGAAAAAGAAATGACAAATTAGATCAATACGTGAAATAAAAATGTATACAAAACTAATCTGATTTAGTTATTGAAAAAATAAAAAAGTAGACTTATACAGCTTCAAGAGCGATGCATCTTCCAACTGTAATACTGTTTTAAAATAAACTCTGTTACAAATACTTAAAAATACATAAATAACAAAAAATAACTCAAAAAGAAAATAATGTAGCAGATTATAATGCTGGAAAACAAATGTTACAACTAAAAGCTGGTAATTGAAATTTTCGAGCGCAAAGAATTCTCAAGCAAAACAACTAACTGAAAACCCAGTTGTTGAAAAAAAATGGAAAAATCGCTTAAAAATTTAATTTTAAAATACCTAAAGTGAATTTCGAAAAAAACTCCTCGTAGTGCACATCATCAAAGCCTAGAATAATTATGTGCCAAGTTATATACTTCTGGGTTGCTTAGTTTGGGCGGTAGAGGTGAAACACACAGTCGAAAAGTTCTTTTTATTAGTATAGATATTCACATGCATAAACAATAGTTCAAAGTATTATCTTAATACCTTAAAATATAAAAATAATATTACCTTTTTTGTATAAAAATTAGTCACTTCTAGATCTTTGTATATTTTTTGAAGCAATTTATATATAAAACGGGCATTGCATTCCAAAACTAAAGCAGCTGTTTTTAAGAGTAACTTCAAAATTATTGTTACAATAACATAATAAAATATTACATGAATATTTTATTGTTTTATTGCATAAATATTTTATTGAATTGAGAGATAGCATTCATCTCATAAACCTCTCAATTTACCTAAAAAAAATTATTTAAAATGATGCCCTCCCTGACATTTTGAACATTTACCTCGACTTTCAAAGCAAACTATAGGAGCGTAACGACATGCGTTAGCTTTAGAAAAATAAACACATTTATTTTATATGGAAAGAAAGCTAAGTAAACTTCGAGTGAACGAAGATGTCCTTTTATGAGGCATAACACCGTACACGTTACATAGTTAGGTCTCATAGGAAAATTTAAAGTTATCGTATCTAAAACAGAATTTATTTGTAAATATTAGACTATAAAATGGAATGAGTGCAAAAATTCTTATTTTATCTGAAGCTTTACCAAAACCATTACTGAAATGCGCATTTCTTATCATCAGGAAAGAGGATAGTGATTGGATTGTAAATTTTTATTGCGTAAAATCTATGGATCTCTTTTTTATAAAGGTATAATGAGATAGAAAGAAAGGGTGTCGAATATAAGATACATATGAAGAAATTTTGTCGTTTCAACAGCGGTTTTCCATTTGAATGCACTTAAGATGAAATGTTATATCTTCTTTGTAAAACACATAAATAATGAAGTTTTTATGTTTTGTACTGCATGCAACATTTTTTTATACATATATATGTATTGTATTTTATCTTTATACGAATTTCTTTTCAAAACATTCTTTTTTTTTCTTCGTTACAGAATACACTTTCTCCTCCAAATACAATCAATGCGATGACAAACAAAATAAATATTTTATTATTATTTACTATTCCACACAATGTAATTTTAAAATTCTTTTTTATTTGCAATTCATGCGCGATGGAGCTTATTATATATATTATTATATATATTATTACATGTATTATTATTATTAATATATTATTATCTATACATATTTCCCAATAAGTTAAATGTATATACAGGGTGAATCACTAGGAGTGCGACAAATGTAAGGGGAATCATATACCCTGCAGGAAATGTAAGGGGTACAAAGACAATTCGGAATCATATACCCTTACTGACAAGGAGAGGGCACGACATGGTAAATTTCTTTGGGAACGAGACTTATTGTAATAGCTGTTCTTAAAGGAAATTCAATTCAACCTTCAATGAAATTGCGTGGAATGGGCAATCAATTGGGAAAAAAAAATAGCCTTCGGAATTTATACTCATTTTTATATGCAAATAAGTTTAACCACGTTCCTTTGGTGCAATGGTTTTATGTGGTAACGCATCTAGGTCTCGTAAAGCTCCATCGCGATCAGCAGTTTTTTTTTCTCAATGCATATAATTATTTTTTACAATTAAAATAATAAAATATTATTAAAATATATAAATAATATAAATTAATCTAATAAATTTATTATTATTTGTTAATATATTACTAAAAATTATAATTATACAAAATGTATAATTGTAAAAAATGAATAATTATATATATATATACAAGATATATAATTATATAAAATATTATTATTGTTAAATGTTATTAAATTATAAATGTGTCATTTAATTATAGCACCTATTTTACTTCTCGAAAAACAAAACTGTGATATAAAAAACCTTTTTTCAAAAGAAT
>BMAU01005153.1:0-24072 GCA_019973935.1 Trichonephila clavipes | reverse complement strand
TCATTTTACCAGCATGCCTGGGGCCTGATACACACACACACACACACACACACACACACACACACACACACACACACACATACACACACTATATATATATATATATATATATATATATATATGACAGGCCCCAGGCCTGCTGGTAAAATGAGGAGGGCATCATCTTCACAATATTCCTTTATTACGCTTTCATCATATATAATCTAACATGGCGGACCTTTGCCGCGCAACCGGGTGTTACCAAATACAACATCGCAGCGAGGAGACACCAGCCAAGTCCTTTCTTAGTATGCGTTCGCCTTCGTCAGCGCTCGTTGCTCCTTTTAACAGGCTTGTTTACTCCATAAATCCTTACGCGATGGTAAAAGAGTTCGCTCTATTTTCATTTGATTACTTTCTTAATTTTGAACTCTAAACTTGCTTCAAACCTCGATGCAAATCTCCCCGCTGGAAGTCTTGGCGCAGCTAGATTGGCCAATTCTGACTGGCAAGTCCCTCAGGGAAAAAAATTATATTTCAATTATACTTCCAAATTCCCAAATGAAATAAATAAAATCTAGAAGATATAAAAATCGTGGAAAAGAGCGGGCCGAAGTGAATCCTAAACAATGCCGCAATAAAGCATACGTCAGTAACGAATAACAAAGGCATCAAAAAATTTGGTATAAAAACTTCTTGTGCCACATAGAATTGTTTCTCTGAAAAATTATCACACAATTCAGTTTCACTTCCACCATGATCATGGAATAATAATATATGGATTTGGTTAAAAACAAACATACATAAAAAGATGACCAATCGACATTCAAAATGATAAAGTAGTACTAAGAACAACGTAACATATAGATCAAGCTGTGAAATTCTCACTTAAATGTGCATTAGCTGACCCGGCAAACGTTGTTTTGCCATATAAATAATTTCCTAGCAATTTCTAGTGTAGACAAAAAATAGCTTATTGTAAGTATGTATGTATGTTAGAATGTGTATATTGTATGTATGTAAAAAATGTGGTATATGCGTGAAATAAGCATGGAGCGCTGTGAACGATGGAGGAATATAAAATCAACAAAAGGCAAACATTATTTTTAAGTTATTATAATTTATTCCTTAAAATTATATATCATTAATTAAACAATTACGACAGTAACAATATTAAACAATATCAATCTCTTAATGCTATAGCGTGAACAATGTTTTTGTTAGTCCATCTTTAGCTAACACAAACAAACTGGATGGTTTACCCACTCGAGAGCATGCCACGTATAATTGTCCGTGTGAAAAACATGGTGTTCTCAAATCTAATCCACAAACAGACATCGTTTGACCTTGGGATTTGTTGATAGTCATTGCAAATGCCAATCTAATCGGAAACTGAATACGTTTGAATTGAATTGGCACATCTGTAGGTATAATAGGAATCCGTGGTATGAGTATATTTTCACCTCTGAACTTGCCATTTAAAATCCTGGCTTCGATCACGTTTTTCATTAATTTTTGAATGACTAATCGCGTACCGTTGCACAGCCGGGGCGGGTTCAAATTACGAAGCAAGATAATTGGAGATCCAACCTTTAATTGTAAATTATGCGGTGGCATGCCTGGCAAATCCAGTGAGTTCAAAAACTCTGTGGGAAAATTTACTGCTTCGCTGTCGTCGCAACTGTATCAATAGATTTATATGATACCAAGTTCCCTGGCAACAACATTTGTATCTTCAGATTAAAATTGTCAACGTCTACATTTTTTGCCGCTAAAATCGCTCTTTGCAAGCCACTCATGATTTATGTACTGTGTGTACATCGGGAAATATTTGTTCAATGAGAGTATCTTGCGAATCAGCGATTGTGCAGAAATCGGTCGGTAATTTTACGTATCCAGTTTCATCTATAGCAACTTTTCCATCACCGATATCTAAGAGTTGTTTTGAAAATGTTTCAGCGGATGGATCTTGAAGCATTTGAACGCGCATATTTATTTTTAGCTGTAATTTTTCAACATTACGCCACAATGGAGATGATTTTAAGCAAGCGTTGATCTCATCAGCGTATGTTGAACGTGGAATGACTGGGAGTGTTTGTCTGAAATCACCTGAAAGGACCAACAGAGTTCCGCCAAATAGTTTATCACTGTTTTTAATATCTTTCAATATCCTGTTCAACGCCTCAAGTGAATGTTTGTGTGCCATAGTACATTCATCCCAAATAATAATTTTACACCGTTTCAGCACAGTGGCCATGGACGATTGTTTCTTAATGTTGCATACTGCGTCAGGGTTATTCTGAATATTTAGTGGCAGCTTAAATACTGAATGTGCTGTTCTACCTCCATCCAATAAAGCTGCTGCAATGCCCGATGATGCAACGGCCAATGCGATGCCATTATTTGATCGTATTTCAGCAAGAATTAGCGAAATAACGAATGTTTTGCCAGTTCCACCCGGTGCATCCAAAAAGAAGAACCCACCTTGTCCAGCTGAAAAACTGCGAGCATAATGCGATCATAAATGGTTCTTTGTTCCTCATTCATTAGTGGGACATTGCGGGCAACAATCGCTGCCATTTCTACAGTACTGTACTGCAGTTCACGATTCATTTCAGTATTCATTAAATCAGATGCAGTTCGATTTGGCGAATTCATACCGAAATTACTAAGTGGTAAGTTGGCAATGACAATGCAAAGATCCTCAATAGCAATCAATGCTTCATTGTACATTTCGTCGCTGAATGTTATGGTTGGATCGTGGCACCGTATACGATGTTGATGCAATATATCATCAGTCATTGAATCTTTGTGAATTTCCCATAATATCTGTGCTCGGGCTGGGAAACATGTAGTCAACACTATAGCGAATAGTCGACGAATTTGTATTGCTGTACAGTTCAATGCAACTTCAGCAAGCATGCACTCCCACTGGTTGTCGTCTTCCAGCAAGCCGAGTGCAAGGCATGCATCTTTATACGTTGGATATTGTTGCCCATTCACTTTACGTATATCTTGAAATGATAATGGGCCAGTAACATTAACCAACAGCAGTCGAAGATAAAAAGCACTCAGTGTGTCTTGACTGACTGTAAATAATCGCCCCAAGGCGTTTGATTTAAATAAATTGAGACATGCAGCAACTGGTGAGCCTTGCTTGCGGGCATCCATGTTTTTGTTTGAGTCCATGTGAAATAGCGTGGTACTTGTGAATAGAGTAATGTTCGTGCAAAAGCACCAAAATCATCCGCACGATTACACAATTCAAAAAAAATGCAGTGAGTGTAGTTTTAGGTGGATTTATTGCACGATCAATCGCTGTCTCGTTCGTGAAAAATACACGCTGACCGTTTTCAAGATGGATGGCTAACTGAACAACTGCTGGATCCCGTTCATGAATTGGAAAACCAAAGATACGCCAAGCAGCTTCATTGGAGCTGATGTACCGACCAATTTGGTAGAGCGTAATTTCATCGTTTTTATTTACTGAGGAGCATTCACATTAGTATTTTCCACTCTAAACACAGCCATATCGCTGCCTTTATGGACATACTTGCAAATGTATTTGATGTTTTCACAGAACTGCAGAACTCAACATTAATATGAGCATTATATGTCTTGCTCAGCAGAGGCGAATATGGCACCACCCAACGATTGTCAATATCAATGTCTGTGTTGTTGATATTTTTAATAAATGATTGTCCGCCATTTTCAGGATTTCTTCGACGATATATTGGGTATCCGTCGACATTTGTGACCGTATCATTGTTCATATCTTTAGGGAAATTTTTAGTACATTTTCCATCAGCCATGCAAGGCGATGAACTATTAAGAGTACCACATGGACCATGAATCATGTTTGTTGTAACAATATCAAACAGCAGTTGGTCAGTGGATGGATCTGGAATTTCCGCAGAAATGATACTATCGATTTCTTCAGACGGATTTTGTCGATGAACCAAACCAAAATGTGTGCATGAGGTAATCCTCGCTTTTGCCACTCAACCGAATACATCCAGCAACGTGGGGACCGAATACATGTGATTTAGTAATGAAACTTATTAAAGACTTCAACTTTTGTCTGAACACACGTGCTGTAAATGTCATGGCGATGTATTGAATTTTGGCCAGGCAGTAGCAAAGATGTGATCTCTGGCCATTTTGGATTACATGTGAACGTGATAAATAAACATGGTCGTCCATATTCGCGCACGAAAGTCAGAGCATCCTGTATATATTCTTGCATATGACGTGGACTGCCTACGTACGATGATGGTAAAATGACATGGTTACCAATTTCGGCGACGTCGGCGTTGTTGTTGATAGCGTCTCGCAAATGAATGTACTCTTCCGCGCGCAGCTTTTGTTGATTATATCTTAAGTATCGTAGTCGTTCGCTCTCAATCTTCGCGTACATGTCGACCATGAATTGTTGACAAAGCTCACGACATCGTAAAATGACGTTGTCCAGGCCACGTCTAATCATTAATCGGTACGCATAATAATCCTTTGAGCTAACGTTCTTGTTTGTTTCAGCTCCTGTAATATTTGTTCATAAAAATTTATTTAAATTTATTACGTTCAATAATTTAATTGTTTTGTTAAATGATTAATGATCAAATTAATAATGAAGGAAGTACCTGATACGGGATCTCGTTGTTTTATGTTTATGCAATATCCGTCTTGTCCCTTCCAGAATATTAGCGGATATTGAGGGCGTCATATGAACGATGTGTGTCAGCAATGAACTGAAGAATATTATTTCTTCTACGAATCACAATTTCTCGTGCAGCTGTACAATCGCCAACCATGATTCCAGCAACATCATCAAGAACGGGTGCATTGAATCTACGAATATGCTCTCCAGCTGGTGTTTTATCAGGATTAATGACGATAGCGTAATTATCGCTTTGTAATTGGTGCATATGTGATTTGAATATTTTCAACAACTCGTTGTGCTCGTTCAAAAGAGCATCTAGCTCGCTGACGATGCGCCTGGCATAAAGTGAATCAAGGTTATTATAATCACAACGTGCATTCACGCGATTGGCAAGTGCGCTTCCGGAATCCTCGCCGCCCATAAAATAGATTTGTAAGTATTTATGTGGTTCGTTTGGCATTGGCAGCAGTGAGCCCATTTTATGATAAACTTGGCCTCTGATTTTGAATGTAGAATTGAATTCTTGACCATTTGCATTAGTATTTCGAATTATTTCTGTTGCTCCGAACGATGTCATTTGAAAGCATGAATTGAATCTTCGAATTGACTCAGGAACACGTTAGAATCTGATCCGTGCCGATAAGTAAGCCGTTCAATGGTTCAGGTGGTGTTTCAATTTCAGGTAGTTGCACTTTTCCTGACGCGCAACACATCCCAGCTGGCTCATTTTTGAATTTCAGAGCATGACAATGCGGACATTCCTTGTCCATAGCACCAATTACCACTTTTGAATGAGCATAATATTCAATATCGGGCTCATACTGGAATGCTAGACGCAGGAATGAATCAGATATAAATGCTCGATGTACCTGTTGTCGTTGTTGGTCATTTGTTCTTCGTCTATTGACTGTGAAACGGCGTGATTGCTGTTGTTCTAATCTTCTGACTTCATTGCGTTCAGCTCGTGTATCTTCTGGCTCTTCTTGATGCAATTGCGCCATTCTGACACGTGCATCAGTATTTTGTTGCTGGATTTGTTCTTCTGTTCTTTCGGATCTGCTATTTCGCAAGTTTCGAGCTTTACTTGTACTGCGGCTCAAATCAGCCCCCTTTGCGTTTTCTTGGCATTGCTCACTGTACAAAAACATACATAAATAGAATTAATGAAATTATATAATGATGAAAAATGTTAAAAGTATAATTAGGGCCAGGATTTTTGTAGCAGTTTTGAAATGATTAGTTTTAATTTATGTAATTATAACAAAATATAAGTTTAATGGAAAAATTTTTCAAACGAAAGTAAAAATTAAATTTTATGAAAAAATTAAAAATATTATTATTATTAATTAAATTATTAATATTAATTAAATTATATTAATTATTATTAATATTAATTAAATTATAAATTATTAATTATTATTATTATTATTATTATTATTATTATTAAATTTTATTTTATGAAATTTTTTCATACAACCAATATTTCCATTGACATTTCATAATAAAGATTCATAACGATTGATTTTTTGGAAACTATGAAAAATCTTAATTGTTCAATTAAATGTTTTTAATAAAATCAAATTAAACTTACATTTTTATAAGATCAACAACATTTTCGATATAAATAAAAAAAAAAGTATACTTACAACACAAAAATCCGTTGTTATTGGAAGTTCGTGTCACGTGTTGAGTACTTTTGAGGTTAAAAAAATCACTTGATTAACTAATCGAGCAAAAAATACACTCAAAAATTGATAATTTAATTATTATTTATAAAATAGGAATGATTAAAAGTTAATATGAGCGTTACACTGAGATAGCAAAATAATAATTGTCAACGTTACTAATACACTTGATGCATAAACAATAATGATGGCCAACAACCGTGTAGGGAGTGAGAAAGAAAGGAGACCGGCTTCGTTCTCATCCCTACTCCGTGCTGTTTACTGGGTCAGAAATGACACCTGTAGACATCTGGCGGGGATAACTAATTAAATGACGATTGATCAGTTTTCGACCGAGAGGAAAATGATTAAATAACTAAAATGGCTATTAAAAATAAGGGTTGATCGTAGAGGGGTGAAAATTTAGGGTTGTAGGTATTTTTGTATGCTGTATCATAAAAAATTAAAACAAAAAATTTTGTCTGAAAAATAAAAAAATTTAGGGGTGGTCCACCCTTAACATTTGGGGGATGAAAATAGATGTTGGCCGATTCTCATAGATACCGGATAAGCACAAAAAATTTCATCAAAATCGGTCAAGCCGTTTCGAGGAGTATGGCAACGAAAACTGTGACACGAGAATTTTATATATATAGATAACACAGAAATTTATCAAAAATAAACACAACATCAACATTATATCAAAATATCACTAGAAATATAAAATGCAAAGAAAATAAAGGGTATTTCTGATATATCAAGTACAGGTAAAAGTTCAATCAATGTAATGTAATGTTTCACAGTCCTGTCTTGAAAAATCATAGTTCAATGTTCATCATCCAATTATTGTTTATCGCATGTTCTTTGTTTATTATTAGATTCTCTACCTCAATCAACTCATTTCAAAAAAAACATACAACCATACTAAAATCTTCATAACATCACATACTATATTTTAACTTTCAGAATATACTTATCACAAATAATCACAATGAAATTATTATAACACAATGTATCGTAAAATGACCTCATCACAATGTTTTCATACACAGTCCATAATTCAGTTATTATTATTTTTTTTTTTAAAAAATAGTCTTCAATAATGTGTTCATTATGAATAAAGATACAATACAAATTCAATTACATTAAATTTTGATTTTCATAATGTAAACAAGTCTTAAATTCAAATTTTAAACACAACTTTTATTATTATTATTATTTTTTAAATAACAATGCACTTTTAAAATTACAATGCACTTCTTCCTAAAATTACAATGCACTTCTTCCAATGTTTGAGAAAAACAAACTCTATAACAAATATAAATAAGAATTTAGCATAATTGGAAATTGATTTTGAATGAAAAGGTTTTAATCTTGTAGAATGAACAATATCTGTTAATTTTCCTGTATATTGATTTGGTTTATCTATTTCATAAGTAACATTTGAGATTTTCCTGACAACTTTAAATAGACCATTATAAGGAGATTGAAGTTTACTTGAATTAGGGTATGAAAAATTTTGATATAACACTAAATCTCCAACTTTAAATTTTGCATCAACATAATGTTTATCATACTTTTGTTTATTTATCTTATGATGCTTAATTGTTCTGTTTACTGCAATTTGTCTAGCTTGTTGTATAGGTGGATAGTTTAATTTTACTTGATTAGGTAATGGCGAGTCATATGGCAAAGTTCCAAACATTAAATATGCAGGTGGAAAGCCAGTAACATCATGTGGCGAGTTATTGTATTCATATGTAACTTGTTCTAATAATTTTGTCCATGGAGTTTTTGTAGTTGAATTAACTTTACATCTTAGTTTTGCTACTAATGTCTGATTAACTCCTTTTCATTCTTTCCATTGCATTGTGGTCTATTTGCTGAAGTTAGTAATTGTCTAATATTATGATGTTTTAAGAATTTCTTAAATTTAGATGAAGCGAATGCAGCATTTCTATCACTTAAAAGTTGTTTTGGGCATTGAATTGAAAAAATTTGTTTTAAGCAATTTGTATAAGTTTCAGAAGTGACACTTTTGGATGGAAATGTCCAAGCATATCTGGTAGCATGATCCAGAACAATATGCAGGTATTTTTTGTGAATTATGATAATTAAATCCTCCTACAGTGTCTAGTGAAATCATTTCAAATGGTTCTTCTGCTACAGGAACTTCTTGCAATAATCCATACTTTTTTGTGTAGACTTTTATTCAGTTGACATGTTTCACAACATTTAACAAAATTTGAAAATGTCTAATATAATGTCTTTCCAGTAGTAAATTGGGGAAATTAATTTTAACATCTTTTTTTACACCTGGGTGACCAAATTGTTCATGTGCAGTTGTAATTAATTTTTCTCTCAAAGATAACGGTACTACAATTTTAATTAAATTCTTTTTCTTAACTGTTAATACATCATTAATTTTTATATATTTTGGATCATTAATGTTCTCTGAATTTTGGTATTTAATAATTTCATCAGTATTTAAAAATGACAAATGGGTGATATATAATGGCATACAGGGTTCCTCGACAACATGTCTGCTTCAACATTTAATTTACCTTTTATATAAACTATCGAATATTCATACTGAGAAAGTTTTAAACTCCACCGAAATAAACGTACAGTTAAATGTTTTACACTTTTAAGCCATTGTAAAAGCAGCATGATCAGTATGTATTGTGAATTTGGATCCATGTAGGTAACAGTGGAATTTATCTAAGGCATCTATAATTGCTAAACACTCTTTTTCTGAAATTGTATAATTTTTTCATGTTTAAGTAATTGTCTCGAGTGATAAGCTATGGGGTAAAGTGTTCCATCTGGGTGTTGTTGTTTCAAGACTACACCTATTGATTCCTGACTTGCATCACAAAACACATGACATGGAAATTGAGAGTTGTATAATTTAAGTATAGGTTTTGATATTAAACAATTCTTTAACTTTTGATAAGCTTCTTGACATTCATGTGACCAATTCCAAATTGCATCTTTTTAAGTAATTTATTTAATGGTACTCTAAGTTTTGCATAATCTTTAATAAATTTTTGATAAACATTGATGGAACCAAGAAATCTTTGGAGTTCTTTCACATCTTTAGGTGGTGCTAATTCTCTTATTGTTTCAATATTTGGATTACTTGGGGAATAATGAACTTGTGTTATTTCATATCCTAAAAATTTTATTTTTTCCTGTGCAAACTGACATTTTGATTTTTTAAGTTTAATGTTTTCTTTTTACAAATTTGAAATATTGTATCTAAATGAGTCAAATGCTCTTCCCAAGATTGTGAGAAAATTATTTTATCATCAAAGTAGTTTAAAGCAAAAGTTAACTGATATTTTTGTAAAATTTGTCTTATAGTTCTTTGGAAAACAGCTGGGGAATTTTTCCAGCCAAATGGAAGTCTTAACCATTCATAGAGTCCAAAATTAGTTGTGAAAGCCAGCTTCTCTGCGTCTTTTCATGAATTTTAATGTGCCAATAACCACTTGTTAAGTCGAGCGTAGAGAAAATTTAGCATGAGTTAAATTATCAATTACAAAGTCTGTCAGAGGTACAGGGGTGGAATCTTTTCGTGTGATTTCATTTAGTTTTCTATAATCGATACATAATCTTGATCTTTTCCCTTCATCCTTTTTGTATGCTAAAGTTACAGGGGCAGCATATGGGCTATGGGAGGGTCTAATAAAACCTGCTTTTAACAATTCTTCTATCTGTGTTTGTATTTCTTTAGATTCTTGTTGACTGTTTCTATAAGGGCGTAAACTTATAGGAAGGTCTGAAATTAAATGAATTCTTTGTGGCTCTAAATTGATACAACCTACATCATACTTATTTTGTGAAAATATGGTTTGAAATTTGTCAAGAAGTTGGGTTAAATCTTCCCATGGCTCACTAGTTTGTTTTGGTACTGTGTCCTCAACAACCATGGCTGGGTTAAACAATCTTTTCAGATCAGCTTCAGGGCTGTCTGATATTTGATCCAAACCTTTATTATTCTTAACGTTAATATTATCTTCATTATTTGCATTATAGTAGTTCATATTTTGATCATTATTAAGAGTTTTACAATATGTCCCATGATATGTTCTCAACTCACCAACACACTTATTTACATATTTAATATTACTTAAATTTTTACCACATTGAAAATACACATGTTACGAATACTAATGTCAAGCTTAAATAAATGTAAATATTCAAGTCCTAAAATAATATAAGGCAATTCAGTATCAATTACAAACAAATCTATTTGCTTAGATATACATCCAATATTCATATAAACTTTAATTATACCTTTGGGTTGAATAGTCCCACAAGTTTGATTTATTTTTACATTACTATTTTTTATAATTTTAATGTTTTTTAATTGTTTAGCTAAATTTATTGGAATTAATGACACATTGCTTCCTGTGTCAATTAGAGTACAAAAGTGCTTGGAACATACCATTGACTCAATAATTAGTTGTCATCCTTGCCTCTGGTTAGTTTTCGTTTCTGGGCGAGTAAAGATTATGTCGATTCTGTTGTCTCCCACTGAATCTCATCATGTGCGATTGATGTGGCTGTCCATGATTTCCTCTTGACTGGAATCTGTTCTGTGGATCAGTTCCTCTGTGTACACTACCGTATGCGTGATTCCATCGGGTATATCTTCCAGTATCTACCGGTTTTCGGTCTGCGCTGTCCGGTGTTACTGCGATTAATTGTCGCATCGTTGAGATCCATTCGCAGGGTGTCGAAATCTTCTTGATAACCAGGAACTTCTGAAACTGTATGGGACTTGATAATGTCATATGTTCCACAATTGAACTGTCATCATAATTTAGTTTCTTCCCCAACGAAAGTTTTTCCGTAAAAAACGAAATTAATTCTTTAGTGTCGTTTAGTTTTAATTTGTGAAATTTTCGAATATCCTCTTGTTTCGTCGCATCGAACACCGTCATTAATAATTCTTTACTTGTTTGGTACGACTTTTCAAATAAATGGTTTTCGTACCAAAATTTAAGATAAACTCCCGTGAGATATCTAGGAATATTTTGCTTCTTCCATTGTTCGTCTTTTTGATATTCCAAACATTGTTGATCAAAACAGTCCAAAAAACTTTTACAACTACTAAACTTATTAAGATCAAATTCAGGAAAAAAGAAGGATTGATTCTCTTTGGATGTGTTGACTGGTGACTCCTGCCGGAAAGAGTCGTCCTCCATGGTAGTATCGTTTTCAATGCAGTCGCTCGTTCGAAAAAAAAAATTGTTGAAGTTCATTCCATTGGTTTCCTCGCGTATTTTTCGGTACTTTAAATCATCCTGCCGGCTCTTGACAGGCCCCAGGCCTGCTGGTAAAATGAGGAGGGTATCATCTTCATAATATTCCTTTATTACGCTTTCATCATATATAATCTAACATGGCGGACCTTTTGCCGCGCAACCGGGTGTTACCAAATACAACATCGCAGCGAGGAGACACCAGCCAAGTCCTTCCTTAGTATGCGTTCGCCTTCGTCAGCGCGCTCGTTGCTCCTTTTAACAGGCTTGTTTACTCATAAATCCTTACGCGATGGTAAAGAGTTCGCTCTATTTTCATTTATTACTTCCTTAATTTTGAACCTAAACTTTCAAACCTGACATATATATATATATTTATATATATATATATATATATATATATATATATATATATATATATATATATATATATATATATATATATACATAATATTTTTATAATATTGCTGGTAAGTAGCAATGATAACTGTAAGACATGGCGAGTGGATAGTATTATTGTAGTATTGATGAGGCAGCCTTGTAAGTCAATCATGATTATTGCACATCTTAAAACACATAAGCATATTAAACATAAAGCGTTCCAACATAACAAGAAGCAGATAAGAAGACACAAAACACATAGCAAAGGAACTACGCCACTGCACGCTGTAGTCGACTACATGGTACAAGGACAAAGACAAATAGGCGGGATTTCCTAGAGATCTCACTAATTATACCCAGCAGTAAATCACATGATTGGGGTGGTGGATTGATGTAGTTCTAAAAGTCCTCGTTAGGTGGGATGTCCAAAGAACTAGATCGTAGATAAATCAAAAGCTAATTAAAGTGCTGAAATTATTACATATATATATATATATATATATATATATATATATATAAATAATATGTATATATCTATATGAAGGTGAGGATTGGCTAAACCCAAAACTTTGTTTAAACCTGTACAATCTTGATTCCTAAGTCCAGGAACTTGCTATTGTACTACTGTGGCTAATATTCCCTACTATCTTGCCTAGTTATACTTAAGTTTTATAGCTATTGGTATGTACATATATATATATATATATATATTTATATATATATATATATATATATGTCACAGTTCTATAACAGAAATTCGGCAAGGATAGTTTCCTTCCTAGAAGATGTGAATGAAAATAAGAAACAACGTGTTCAAATTCAAGAAATAAAGTGTTCGTTCCCAGCGACAACAAAGGAAAACCCTTCATCCGTTTTCTAAAAGTCCTGATGTTTTCAACTACTTCGTTAACTTATGGGAAATCGCCATTCAAGTTGTGCGAGATGGCTTCGTTTTCATCAAATTAATCGAAAAAGTTTTTGTGAATATTAGTTTTACATGATCATGTTTCGTCGAAAAGTGCAATCTCGTCAGCAGAAAAGTGAAAAAATTTTAAATGTGCGTTACTAAATTGAAAGGGTGAATTCTGAGCAATCAGCGGAGTTTTCGTTTTGTTTTTCAACAGTGGTGGATCTTGTGGTTTTTTGGTGATTTATTTTAAAATATATTTTATAAATTACGGAAATTTATTTTCAAAATCATTTATATTGCAAATTTTACACATATGATTTTTTTTAAACAAGTGATTCTGATCGTTGATAATTTTATTCATGTTAACATTTCATGAAAAATTATTTGAAATACTTTAATAGTGTTGCAATATATGTTTTTAATTATGACAAAACAATATGTATATATTGAAATGAAAAAATTTAAATACTTTAATGTCTGATATTTGAAAAAAATTAATAATTAATAGCTGCAAATGTTTTGATTTTGTTGTAAGAAAATTTCAATTTTTATACATCTTATTATTTTTATTTTTGGTACTTCAAATTTTTAAGTTAAATTAAAATTTTAATTTCTTATGATTTTCAGATCTGGTTTTAAAATGGCGAATAATGAGCAAACCAATTTGGCTGTAATAAATACTACCAACCAAACCCCTAATGAACCAAATATAGTCCCTTTGATTCTCAAAATGAAAATCCATTGGGATCTTACCGCGCAGGTTCGTATCCTGCCGACTTTCTTACTGTTAAATTGTAGTAGTGTTGGCCGGTGTTGGTTGTTGTCATATCTTTTATTGTTGGGCATCTTTAGAATTGAGTTTCATCTTTTATTTTGCAAGTACACATAGCGTAACTAGTAAATCACTTTATATTTTACATCTATTAGTTAAAAACACGTAAGCAGACACGTATAACAGAAGCTACATCTTGATTGACACAACACAAAGACACAGCGTTGCAGTTATTTACATTTTTACATGATGAAGGCAAACAGAAAAGAGAGCGATTGCACCAGATTTTTGCTTTTATATCAACAGTGGTTATTACGTAATAGTAGTTCTGATTGGCTAGAATGGGCGGGGGCAGAAATTTCGGACTAGACGATTACGATTAAGATTACGCTGTTATTTTTAAAATTAAGATTTAAAGTCATTTTAACTTTTAGAACAAAAAGTTAATTAATAAAAAGGATACTAGAGGGAATTATTACATATATATATATATATAATATATATATATATATATATATATATTTTTATATATATAAATATATATATATGCTATATATACAATGAAAATCACTTAACACAAAACTAAAGAGGCGACTGACAAGTTTTTCAACAAATTTTTTGACTGAGAAATCAATAAAATTAAGTTTATTTGATTTTAGTTTATTCACATAGATATGTATATATGCATATATTTAACAAAATCAATGAAAAAACACCACAAGAACTTAGAGAGGTTTAATACAAATAATAATTATGCATTTTGTTATTCATTTTATCTTTATAAATAATTGCGCAGATGTGGGAACAGGAGCTGTATAACTCATTTCATTTATGTCGTCGGAATCTGTCTCAATGCTATTTCTTGAGCTTCGAACTAACTCTAAAATGTCTTTGCGTGCCATAATTTGAACAGTACACACATTATCATCATTTGCTGCAAAGAATTCTTCCGATAATACAATATGACACTCAAATCCTCTGGTGTTTTCCTTATTCTGTTCATTCCGAGAAGGAAAAGCTTTTCGTATTAAGTGAGATTTGTTTTTCGCTTCATGTGAAAAGAAAAAGAATGCATGAAAGTACATACTAGTTTGCCGGGGCCGTTGTATTATTTTATGTGATCCGATATTTTGCCTTAAAAGTTTTCACGTTAAACGCATTTCACTGCATATATGTATATATATATATATATATATATATATATATATATATATATATATATATATATATATATAAATTTTCTTTCTCTTGTCGGAAGTATACAAACAAGTAGAAAGCTTTCAGCTCCCATGATGTTCTTTTAATCTACTAAAGGCTTTTGTATAAAAAAATATATTTCTATATGGAAGAAGTGATAATTGATCGATATATATATTGGGAGAAATATTTACATGGGAACAGATAACAAGTAATTCATCCAAGATAAACAAACTTTGCCTAACAATCATATTTATAACTCTGCTGTTATATATATCTCTATACTTTTTACTTATTCCATGAACTAAACGAAAGAGATTATTTTGAATAATATTAATATTTTGGTTTTCATGCCAAAAGTAAAATTCAATAATATTTTAATAGGACGCACTGGTTATAAATTAATTTTCGCGTAAGTAGGGATCATATGTCTATTATAATTTTTACCATTTGAAGAACTTGAATATATTTCAAAAAACCACATCCACCAAATCATTTATTTACATATTCTTCCATTGTTTACTACTCAAAGGAAAAGAAAAAGAGTAAAATATCCGTTTTCTCTGAGTTTACGTTACATTTCTTTGTGTTAAATTAAAATGGAAACATCCTGGTTGTCATCGCCTCTGACATTCTCCTTGTTTAACAGTCCCTGAATAATTTGAAAGGACGTAAAATATATCTTGGAATTACATCGTGTAACAGTATGCAGAATGCTACAAACGTGTTAATGTGAGTAACGGGTAAGAAGGAATTTATTCTGAATAAATATCTGCTAGAAATTCATTGTCACCTTTTATTAATTAAAGCGAATATTTTTCATGCATTACACTTACAGGGGAAAAATAACTTTTTAATGAATTATTAAAGTTCTGAATTATTTTTGTAATTTTTATTTAAGTATACCAGCGTTTCTCAAACTGTGAGATTTGCACCCCTTTAAAAGGACATGATAACCCTACTTGGGGGAAGTGCAATCATATTGAAAAGTCAAAATTAAAAATTCTATTCAAAAATTATTATTTTCTGAAAGGAAACCAAAAAAAAAAACATTCTGACGTTAAAAAATAAAATACACATTTACACTGATATAAAATGCCTATAAATGTATCATTACTGCACATGATGTACGCAATAATTAATTTATCAATACTGAGTTACGAACAAGTTTAATAATTACTCGTGACACCCATGGGCTTGTCATATGCGAAATTCAATACTTATCTTGATAATTTGTACGGTTTATAATTAAAGTCGTATGTAGCTTTAGCGTCGAAATATATTATTTTTGAATTCAATACATCATTATTGTAGGAAGGGGGCATGCAGAAAATTAGATTGAAAATTGTGTTCCAAATATTCAAAGTTTGAGAAGCACTGAAGCATATTTAGAATATCTCGTCGAAATTTAATTAGTATATTAACTTTAAATAATTCAAAATATTTTCATTTTTATTCTGTCTCTTACATACAATAGAGTTATAATCGTTCTTGCACACTAAAAGCATTTTTTACATTCGCGTCTTCCATATTTTCAGTTTTGTATACATTTGCGATTATGTGTATACTCTTAATTTCAAATCTTTACTTACACTTTTGAGTTTTAATTAAATAAAATAATTATGTTAATTTCAATTTTTAAATCTTTAATGTATCCAACAAAATCTAATTTCAAATGGAATACCTGTAAACACTTCCAAAATAGAACATTGAAAAGAACCTATTAGAGATCTGATAGAACAATATTATTGTTTTGCAAGTATAATATGGTAAATTCACATTCTTATTATTTCTTACTAATTCTATCGCATAGAATATTGAACAGTTTTATCGAGACAGCAAACATTCTCCTGCTGTTTTAAATATAGAGAAAGTAACTCTATCACAAGTGCGCATGCGTCAGCCAATCTATATTAAATCTGTAGTGATTAAATAAATAATCTAAAAGGATATATATTTTTTCAATGTAGTACTGTGTGTGTGTTTTTTCTATTATGTCAAAATTTTCTACAGTATGGGAAAGAAGAGAGAATTCATGAAGTATTGCTTAACTCTAATTCACTAGCCGATTTCAGTGGCTGCCTTAGAAATCATAATAGGTCTCCATTTTAGTCCAAGGACTCTTTTTGTATTTTCAATTTTAATAACTCTACACCTCTGAGTGTGTGATACTTGTAATTTCTGTTTTTATCCAACTTTAGTTTGATATTTTGTACCATTTATTTTGCTTTTATTTTTGAGGGTTTTGATATTTTTTTTAAAATAAAATTTCATTCATTCTTAGCTTTGTAGGAATTGCAATGTGGCCGTTATTATTTTAATTTATTATACTACATATATAAATTAGCCTTTCATCTCATCAGTGGATCGATAAATGAGTACCAAGCTTGCTTGGGAACTTAACAGTGGGAGTTTCCCGTCAGACTGACCACCTGAAAGGAACATTTGCTGATGCATCTCAGGGCCCAAGGTCGCGTATACTGATTTAAGCACAGTAGGCCTTGACCCTCATATGCTGTAGCGCAATTGAGTTACGTTTACATACATAAATTAATGCGATCAAAACATAGTTTTGTTAGAAGATAAATAAGGAATAACTAAAAAGTAATTGTTAAACATTTTAGAAAAATTAGGAAGGTTAATTTGTTTTATTATTTAGCACATTGATTCTCAATACACATTCGTAGTTCCGTACTTTGTATTATAGTATTATTTTTCGAATGATTCGTTCATTAAAGTTAACTATAGTAGACACGATTTTTTTTCTTTAGACAATAATCTTTAAAAATAATTACGATTAAAATTGAAGTGAACATTATTGTAATTTTCAATTTAATTCGTTATAAAGAATTCTATAAAAATTCGGTTAAAAACCTTCGATATGGTAAGAGTTTAATAAGTATTGGCCCAATTACTTTTTACTTATGTGTAAGCTATTAAGAGATTCTTTTACTAGTAAACGCCAATAAATCAACCAAAACTCAGAATAAAAATCCTTTTAACGATTAAAAACGAATAAATCTGTAAAAGTATAAGTTGTATTCCTTTAATGTGAGATTAAATGAAACTGGTTTCAAAATAGGGTATTCCGAATTAAATATTTAGAAAAAAATATACCAGATTACAATTTTAAGTAAATATTAAGTTGTTACACATATGTATATATCATAAGATAAGATATGGATATAAATAGATAGATAGAAATAACCTCCCCTTTTATTATGGTTAGGCTGCAGCCACAACGAAACTCAATTTGAATGCAATGCTCCTTTTACGAATTGAAATCCCTGTACCAATGGAATTCCATTCCATGTTCTGAGAAAATTAATTTTGTTCTACTCTTAAATGCTTCCTTTTGCAGAAACTCTAGCAATTAAATTAACGAAAACTTTCTGCGAGTTAATTTGTAAATGGAAATTTCTGAGCACTTGAATTAACAAATTTACATTCCCAGAAAGCGTGATGGAGATGAAATAAATTCAGCAGATAATTGAATTTTAATCACAGCCTAATATGACATTCATTTCCATGCTAAATAAGAGGTAAGAAATCATTTTCAGTTCGGTTTTAGTTTTATTGTACAGATTTTGGTTGGGTTATGATTCTACTGACGTTAGATATTCTTGGCATTCGATAAGTTTCAAAATCACCCCCCGGAATATGAGACAATACTTTAATGATGTATAATGTCGATCGTGGAAGTTGAATGTCATCGTCACGAAATCGTTGTCGACAGAGAAGTCTTAAGGCTTTGTGTTCCCTACTCTAAATTTGACCTGTCCTTTCTCTAAGGCCTGTGTAGGCCCTGGCCCAACACAAATGACCTACCTTTTAAGGATCAAAGGTTGGGTTATTTGTGTTGGAGCCCAGGGCCAACACAGGGCCTTAGAGTAGGGACCCAGGATCCAATTAGAGTAGGGACCCAGAGCCTTAAGTAGACCAATGCTTCTCAAAGTTTTAATATTCGCGACACATTCAATGATAATTTTCATCGCCCCCTCATACAATAGCAATGTATTAAATTCAATAATACTATATTTTGACACTAAATCTACAATACGAATTTAACCTCTTAAGTTCCACCGTGTTAATTAAACATCTCGCTAAGTCAAAGCCTTAATTTTCCTTGACATACATATACGTCTTTCCGAAGTACGATCTTTTCTGTGCACTGCTATCCATACAATTATTCCCAAGGTTTCGAATGCAATAAAAGGACCTTGACAATATTTGTGAAGGATTTCCTTATTCCATATTATTTGCTTTTTATTCCTCCCCCACCCCCAATATATCTTATACTCGCGAAAACTTGAGAAAAATGGTTGGCATTCTGACGCTAATAGAGTAACTTTTATTTGGCAGTTAAAGGATTTATTATGAACCGTACAAATTATCAAGATAACTCCTCTACATATACTTTTGTATGTAATTTTATGTATGACAATCCCATGTAAACGTTATTAACTTAGTATTGTTAAATTAATTATAAAATACATTGTGCAGTAGTGGTACATTTATAAGTGTATTATATCAGTGTAAATGTGTATTTTATTTTTTGTTATGTCAGCATGTATTATGTTTATTTACTTTCAGTAAATTAATTTTTTTCAAATAATCTTCTGTTTTCGACTTTTCAATATGCTCGCTCCCCCCTGGTAGAGTGTTCACGCCCTTCGAAGGGGCGCGCCCCACAGTTTGAGAAGCGCTGAAGTAGACAGTACATAGCATACGTTGCTCAAAACTCGTACAAACAATAACCCAATACAAATAAATGTACATGACTTACGATTGCACAAACCGGCTGGAACGATTGCTATCTTTTGACTAATGATGTATGATGGTAGGCCTAGATCTGTACGTGGACGACGTTCATCACATGCAGCCAGTTGACTTATTGCCCGAAATTCTGAGTTTGTAGGAGAATACAACCTGAAATGACATTTAAGTTCAAGGGTGAGTCAAGGTTTCCTCTTAGGCCGAGGCCCTGAGTCTAAGCCCAGTGGGCCCGTGCCTTAAGACGTCCCTGGTTGTCGGTATAATGGAGTCTTTTACTTTGAGTCTTGCTACCATTGAAGACTTGCCTTGTAAGACAACCTGAATTGACATTTGAGTTCAAGGGTGAGTCAAGGTCTCCTCTTAGGCCGAGGCCCTGAGCCCAAACCCAGTTGGCCCGTGCCTTAAGACGTCCCTGGTTGTCGGTATAATGGAGTTTTGACTTTGAGTCTTGCTGCCATTGAAGACTCACCTTGTAGGAGTATGTTATTGCTAGTGATGTATACTGTCATGGCTTAAAACAATTACGTTGATGTGCTGTGGTATTTGAAAAATAGGCAACCAGTTCAAGAGTTATCCTCTTTAATTGACTATGTTTCAAAATTAGAGAACGTAGCGTCAATAATCCTTCAGTGAAACAAAATTTTCTCTTTTCTGATTCAAGTTAAATATTCTATTGTACAGGGTAGGGGATATAAAAGTGGCCCGGATAATAGAATTCTACGTTACCAGGAAATAGTTACGGAAAGGAGATAGTTTACTCACACCTTCTAGCAGCAGGTTTTGAAAATGACCGCCATTCATCTCTTGGCATCTTTGAAACTCGGCAGCAAGTTGTAGTAGGCATTTTGAAAGTGGACTGAAGAAACTGTCACAAACTCATAAGAAATGTTCTACAGCAGTTCTTGAAGGCTAAGAGGTTTGTTGTGATACAACTTAAACTTGAGCATTCCCCGGAAAATGTAATCGCACGCTGACATATCAGGTTACTTGGGTGGCCAACTGGGGTCAAGATCAAACTGATCTCTGTTAATGACTGTCAGGAGTGAAGATATTGAACAAACAACCGAGCACACACTTTCCTTGATTTTTTAACATTAATTTCCACAATGAACACCCTTTGATGCACTTTGAGTATCATCTTCACCTGTACACTGATCAATTCACGCATTCAACAACCGCGCTAAAGTGTAAATTAGTCTTGATTACTGGATGTGTATGTTACATTTACGTCCAATCGTATTCACTCGTCTCTAGGCCACTTTTATTTGCCCCTCCCTGTACAAGTAATTGATGAGATGCAACTCTTGGTTACATTTTCTTTTACGTTTACCCGCCCCCCCCCCCCCAATTTTTTTTTGGCTTTTTAACTCGTTGTTACAGTGGCCACGACAGATTTGTGGTGAACGCCCCGGGCTCGTGGCTAGCGCTTCATGAGTTCGAGACTAGGAGTGTCACTTAAGAACCGCCGTGTAAAATGATACAGATTTTACGTGAATCACTCCTTTATTGTTGTACTTTCAATTGCACTAGGCTTGTACGGTCAGGACACGTAGGCGACTCATTTCTTTACCATAAGCCCTAATCTATCGTGGCTACACTTGAACTGAATATAATGTAGGTAAAAATATTTCACACTTATTTGAATTGGTAAAAAATACAAAAGTGAATGCATATTTAAAACACTGGATGCCTTTTAAAAATAAGTGAGAGAACATTGGAAGATTAAAAATATTTTTTATTTTCCCTGATTTTTATCTTATTTTTATTTCAAATTTATTAAATACAAATTGCAGATATCAGAAAATTACAATTTCTATCTATTAATTCTATATTAAATCGAAAACATTAAATTTTATAAGAAATTGCAAGGGTACGAACACTTTTGTGGCCCACTGTTATTGATACTTCCGTACTGTTTCGACTTTTAGATTTAAAGTTGTCTCATTTCTTTTCCACGTTAAGAATCGTTCTGATAACTTTAATGTTGCTTTCAAAATGTCACATTCTTTGCCTTGAAAATGATGAACTAATTAAATTTAAAACCAGAAACAATACACAAAATCAACTGTAAACATGAAAAAAGAATAAACGTTACGCTACCTTAAACCAAAAGAGAAATTACAATATAAATACCATTGTGACTACACAAAAAATAAGTAAGAAATTTTAAGCTGAAAAAGAAATGACAAAATTAGATCAATACGTGAAATAAAAATGTATACAAAACTAAATCTGATTTAGTTATTGAAAAATAAAAAGTAGACTTATACAGCTTCAAGAGCGATGCATCTTCCAACTGTAATACTGTTTTAAAATAAACTCTATTACAAATATTTAAAAATACATAAATAAAAAATTAACTCAAAAAGAAAATAATGTAGCAGATTATAATGTTGGAAAACAAATGTTACAACTAAAAGCTGGTAATGGAATTTGAGCATTTCTTTACAAAAACAACTAACTGAAAACCCAGTTGTTGAAAACGAAAAATCGTTAAACATTTAATTTTAAAATACCTAAAGGGAATTTCAGAAAAACCTCCCTGTAGTGCACATCATCAAAGCCTAGAATAATTATGTGCCAAGTTTTATAATTCTGGGTTGCTTATTTGGGCGGTAGAGGAAACACACAGGAAAAGTTCTTTATTAGTATAGATATTCACATGCATAAACAATAGTTCAAAGTATTATCTTAATACCTTAAAATATAAATAATATTACCTTTTGTATAAAAATTAGTCACTTCTTCTAGATCTTTGTATATTTTTTGAAGCAATTTATATATAAAACGGCATTGCATTCCAAAACTAAAGCAGCTGTTTTTAAAAGTAACTGAATTATTGTTGCAAACATAATAAAATATTACATGAATATTTTATTGTTTTTTATTGCATAAATATTTTATTGAATTGAGACATAGCATTCATCTCATAAACCTTTCAATTTACCTAAAAAAATTATTTAAATCGATGCCTCCTGACATTTTTGAACATTTGCCTCGACTTTCAAAACGCAAACTATAGGAGCGTAACGACATGCGTTAGCTTTAGAAAATAAACACATTTATTTTATATGGAAAGAAAGCTGGGTAAACTCTTCAGAGTGAACGAAGATGTCCTTTTATGAGGCATAACACCGTACACGTTACATAGTTAGGTCTCATAGGAAAAATTTAAAAGTTATCGTATCTAAAACAGAATTTATTTGTAAATATTAGACTATAAAATGGAATGAGTGCAAAATTTCTTATTTTATCTGAAGCTACAAAAACCATTACTGAAATGCGCATTTCTTATCATCAGGAAAGAGGATAGTGATTGGATTGTAAATTTTTATTTGCGTAAAATCTATGGATCTCTTTTTTATAAAGGTATAATGAGATAGAAAGAAAGGGTGTCGAATATAAGATACATATGAAGAAATTTTGTCGTTTCAACAGCGGTTTTCCATTTGAATGCACTTAAGATGAAATGTTATATCTTCTTTGTACAACACATAAATAATGAAGTTTTTATGTTTTGTACTGCATGCAACATTTTTATACATATATATGTATTGTATTTTATCTTTTATACGAATTTCTTTTCAAAATATTCTTTTTTTTCTTTCGTTACCGAATACACTTTCTCCTCCAAATACAATCAATGCGATGACAAACAAAATAAATATTTTATTATTATTTACTATTCCACACAATGTAATTTTAAAATTCTTTTTTATTTACAATTCATGCGCGATGGAGCTTATTATATATATTATTACATGTATTATTATTATTAATATATTATTATCTGTACATATTTCCCAATAAGTTAAATGTATATACAGGGTGAATCACTAGGAGTGCGACAAACTTGCAGGAAATGTAAGGGGTACAAAGACAATTCGGAATCATATACTCTTACTGACAAGGAGAGGGCATGACATGGTAAATTTCTTTGGGAACGAGACTTAGTGTAAGAGCTGTTCTTAAAGGAAATTCAATTCAACCTTCAATGAAATTACGTGGAATGGGCAATCAATTCGGAGAAAATAGCCTTCGGAATTTATACTCATTTTATATGCAAATATGTTTAACCACGTTACTTTGGTGCAATGGTTTATGTGGTAGCGCATCTAGGTCTCGTAAAGCTCCATCGCGATCAGCAGTTTTTTTTTCTCAATGCATATAATTATTTTTTACAATTAAAATAATAAAATATTATTAAAATATATAAATAATATAAATTAATCTAATAAATTTATTATTATTTTGTTAATATATTACTAAAATTATAATTATACAAAAATGTATAATTGTAAAAAATAAATAATTATATATATATATATATATACAAGATATATAATTATATAAAATATTATTATTGTTAAATGTTATTAAATTATAAATGTCATTTAATTATAGCACCTATTTTACTGAAAAACAAACTGTGATATAAAAACCTTTTCTCAAAAGAATTT